>JASFAX010003050.1:0-43785 GCA_030737875.1 Allium sativum
ACCATTTCAACTTCTATTTCAATCCAAAGCAAAATTGAATTCTTCTTTAAAAATTCGGTTTAAAATTCATTCCTATTTAATTCAAATTTCAACTCAATTTGAATTCGTTTCAATTCGCTTTCAATTCAATTTGAATTCGTTTTCAATTCAATTCAATTCAAATTGGTTTTCTATTCGATTCAAATTCATTTCCTATTCAAATTAAATTCGTTTCGTTTTCTATTTGAATCAAGTTCATTATATATTCAATTTGAGATCAAATTGGTTTTCCATTCCATTCAATTCGAAATCGTTATACATTCAATTCATTTCGAAATCGTTATATATTCAATTCATTTCGAAATCGTTATATATTCAATTCATTTCGAAATCGTTATATATTCAATTCATTTCGAAATCGTTATATATTCAATTCATTTCGAAATCGTTATATATTCAATTCATTTCGAAATCGTTATATATTCAATTCATTTCGAAATCGTTATATATTCAATTCATTTCGAAATCGTTATATATTCAATTCATTTCGAAATCGTTATATATTCAATTCATTTCGAAATCGTTATATATTCAATTCATTTCGAAATCGTTATATATATCGTTCGCGTCAAAATGGCGCATCACTATTCAACACGGCTTTATATATTCTATTTCAAATATTTCTTTTTGTCAACACACGACTAATCTCAACGAATGAGTACCGTCCGTGTGTGACTATTTTTGTTAAAATATTTCGTTCAACACATGACTAATATCAACGGATGAATATAGTCAACACATGAACCGTTATTTCATATTGATAAAGATATAAATTTTATTATAAAAATATTTCGTTCAACACATGACTAATATCAACGGATGAATATAGTCAACACATGAACCTTTATTTTATATTATTCTTTATTTTTCAAATTGGAATGAGGCCCAATCAATTACCATATAAAGTTAACTATATGGATTTTCATACAACACATGTATATAATAGCATTGAAAAATAATCAACCATCAACCAAAGTGCACTACACTGTATAAGCATCAAATATAGATATCTAACGCTTATAACAGCCTGTCAATCAATCGATCGACATATTTAATCAATCAGGATGAGTGAACTTCAAATTTCACCCCAACACCCGTGTGGGGTTTCAAACAATCAAACACAGATTTTATTCGTGCAGTTGGGCGATGTGTGAAATTTATCGACCCAATCAATGTCATTCAAATAGGTGTACATAAACAAACCGTCCGGTTTGTAAATGAATATTTTATTTATTCGCATTCACGTTAAAAATTATATTTTTAACGATAAAACAATTTATCTTAACATATGAATATCTATTCAGTTCATTTATTCAATAAATGATTATTTTTATTTTTCTAACATATTTTAGAAAATTTCGGCGGCATAACGGCACGATACTAGAAACGGGACAAGGCCTAGCCTTATCCCCGGTCTAGTGAAGGCCCACGCCATTCACACATCAATCAAATTCACTTTCGTTATGCAAACCACAAAACTTGGAGTAAGGGTCTAACCTAGCCTTACTCCTTCGCCTTATAACGGCGCACGTCTAATCCTAACCAATTTATCGATTCGATTTTTCACACCACAAACCACATTCAAATCAATATCTCAATCAATTACCAAACAGCCAAACAAACAAGTCCATGGTCTGTGGACGATTGTGTCGGGTGCTACTAAGCACCGTCTGCATCCTAGTATATATATAACTAGAAAAATTAAATTGAAAGGTGAGAAGTTCTCACATATAGCTATCCTAGCTCCACGGCACTTCTTTTGCAGAAGTCTTCCTCGTTATCGCCTCTTCGTCATCTTCGTCGTCCGTAGCCACTACATATATAAAAATCGAATTTTTACCTTGCTATTCAATATTTAAAAATCATATTTTTATTTCGAAGGTCCATATATAAAAATCAAATTTTTAGTTCAGAGTTCAATATATAAAAAACGAATTTTTACTTTAAAGTTCAATATATAAAAATCGAATTTTTCTATCGCTATGTCAAATAGATAAAAATTATATTTTTATCACGCTATTTTCCACATAAAGATTTCGCCTTTTCTAAAATAAAGTTTTTATTTTCTTTTAAAAATTCATTTTTAAGTTTCTTTTAAAAACTCAGTTTTAACAAAATATAAAAATCAGTATTTAAACTTATTAATAAAAACAGAAATAACATATTAATAAAATCAGTTTTAAATTACTCAAAAATAAAAACAGTTTTAAATTTTAAAAACAAAAACAGTTTTAAATTTTAAAAACAAAAACAGTTTTATAAGCAAATAAAATTCAGTTTTAAAAATAAAGTAAAAATCAGGTTTGTAAAAATAAAGTAAAAATCAGGTTTTTAAAAATAAAGTAAAAATCAGGTTTTAAAATATAGATAAATACTTACAGTTCGAAGGGGGGGGAGAGTCTTTGTCGCGATCTGACTTCGAGGAGGGGGGGGGAGGTTCACCACCATCGGAGGGGCTTCGGGTGGCTCGTGGGTGGGCGCTCGGGTAAGAAGAAGAGGGGCGGAGGTGGAGGAAGGAGAGGGCGCGGCTTCCAGGGGGGTGCGTCGGTTAGGGTTAGAGAAAAAGAGGCGTCGGGGTTCGTACGAAGCGGAAGGGGGTGGAGGAGGTGGAAGCGGCCAGGCGGAGAGAGGGGGAGGGTAGTCGACGACCGCCGGCGGCAGCCTGGCCAGGCGCGACGGCGCTGGGTGTCTCCGACATCGAGGGGAGCGATTTTGGGGGAGAGCGGGTTTTTTCTGAATTTCGATTTCTGGAAGAAAAGCTAGGGGGGGGGGGGTTTTATATTTTATATATATATATTATTTTATTTATTTTATTTTCAACCCTAATGTTGACTTTTAATTCGAACACCTAACGAGACCCAACGACTGTCGCCCCTAGCTAAATACCCCCATTCCGAACACAATGGAATATGTTTCGTAAGCTGATTCTATCATCTCGATAAGTTTCCGTTGAATTTACATTTAAATCGCTATATTGAATTTTAAACGTACATTTCAAATTACCGGGGTCACATACTAACTCGAAAAATTACGGAAAAATATTTTCTAGCTTCGTATTGACAATACGGTCCTAACAAAACTAGTTTCGTCGAATTCTGAGACCGTATGAAAAATGGCCAATTTCCAGTCGATTAAAATCAACGGAAACTGGTCAAACGCGTTTTCCTTTGCCACGCTCACATATTGATTCGAAAAATTATGAAATTTGGAATCTAGCAATAACTCGACATCACGGATCCAACAAAACTGGTTTCGTCGAAATCCGAGGTCATTTGCAAAATGTCCATTTTTAAGGGCCTGAATTCCATAGCGACTATTCAGAATTTTCAACTGGACATATCTTTCAATTTTTAAAGTGAAATCTCGGTTTGTTACATCCGTTAGAAAGATATTATCAATCAGATCCTAATGTTTTTGGTTTTACTAAAATCCGGATTGTTTTGCACCCGGTACATTCAATTGAAGTTTGAAATCGAATTATCGAACTACCGCGCCATTTTCAATTCTATTTATAATTATATATAAATATTTATATTCTAACGACGACGCGTAAAATATATACGTCGAATTATATTGAAAATAAATTTTTCCGTCGATATTATTTAAAATACTCTATTTTAAATATTCAAAATTCGCCAAAATTGCCAAAATAAAAATTTTAAACTGGCCCAGATTTTCCGGGTTATTACAGGGAATTTCGGGTTCAGGGGTATATGGAGGCTGATTAGGGTTAAAAAACATTTCTTTAGACATTTTCCAGCCGCCACTTTCATTTCTCTTGACCTAGCCATGGCCTCCACTCTCTAAATCTCTCTAAAACACCCAAAAATCACTTTCTAATTGGAGATTAGGCATAGCAAACATCGAATCAAGGAGTATTAGCACAAGAACCGAGGTGGAGCTGCTGTGTAAGATTGGGAACAGCGCCAAATCAGAGAATATTTCAGTTTTGGGGTTCTAGTTGTGGCAAAGGTGAGTGATAGCATCGTTTTGACACTAATTACAGTTAATTAAGGGTAATTAGTGAAGATTAGCGAATTTATACGTAAATAAATTCTGGAAAAATTCTTAAAATTCTAAAATAATGTTTTAAGGCTCTGTTAGAAATTTGGGTTAATTTCGATGTGTTTTGCTAATCGTATGCTTAAACATGGTTAAGAGGGATTATAGGAAAATGTGAGGTTTTGGCCACTTTTGATCCATTTTGATTCATTTAAATTGTTGTTTGTTGCTTGTGGTTGCTGTTATATGTTGCTATGACTCTTTGGTATGCTTTGTGATTGATTCCAATAGTTAGATTGGTCGAAAACGCCGTCGAGAGGCGTATAAACAGTTGCTGGAAAGTTGCAGAAAACTGCAGGGTATCTAACCGGATCGGATCGGATAAGGGAGACCCGAACCGAACCGATGTAAGGACTCCGACCCGATCCGCTGAAAGATGGTGAGCATGAATCGATGGAGGCTATACTACCCGAACCCCCTCCACGAGATGATGACCAAAGGAGATCTTGAATCGTAGCACCACGCCACGATCCGACCCGCTTGCACGATCCGAATCTCTCGTGACCAGAAAGTGCGACCCGAACCAGTGATGGCGATGCGACTTGGAGACTCCGACCCGACCCGTGTAGTCACTTTCGAACCGAACCGAGCACCACGAGACGACCCGAACCGGAGTTATGCACTGGAGGGGGCCGCCACGACCTGAGGATCACGATCCGGTGGAGATGGGGAACTTGAACCGACCCGACCTGGGGAAGCTCAACACGACCGGTCCGAACCAGAATGGTGCGATCCGACCCAGACTGAAGAGCTGATGGCACGACCAGTGGACACGATCCGATCTGAAGCAAGAGAAGGAGACCCGAACCGATTCGGTGATGACTGAAACCCGAGATGCAAAGGAAGCCCAAATGAGAAGTTAGAGCTCAAGATTCAGATGGGAATCAACGAGTTCGCTTCATGGTTGGGTTTTGCTGCGGGACGCGTGCCAAGGAGTTATCGACGCCTATAGCTTTGGACCACTATGGTAGGAGGTACGAAGGCGGATTCAGGGCCATTATGGCATCGGTAGAACTAAGGGCTACGACCAATGAAGTGGGTCATTGAAATGTTTGGTCATGACTCCAAGTGTTTGGCTTGGTCACAGCAGGGTTTCTACAAGTCGGGATTCGTCGTTACCTCAGTTTGTCTAGTGTTCCAAAGTGGTAGATGTTGTACGCTTTACGCACTGAGTGAGGGATGTGAGGATGGTTGCTATGGATGATTTGCTTGCTCTCATTGTGACATGCACACCCCCACCCCCGTATTCTTACACTGTTTATTCTGGCACCTTAGAGAACTGTACGGTATGTGGTACTAACTCTTTGGTTGCAGGTCCAGGTTCAGGTATGGTTTAGTATACCTGTTATTACTCTGTTTAGATGCTTATCGCTCACACCAGGCTTTATGTCTGACCCAGAGTTTTATGTCTCTTCTTATTACTCTGGGTGCTCACACGAGCAGACTAGAGACAGGTTAGCTGGTGATGCACGGGTAGATGATCCGGAGACGAGCAGGAGGCTTCCACGTAATATACATATATAGTATTCTCCCTGTGTTGTTGAAGATCACTGCTTGGGCATTGGTGGTGTATCTTCTATTTCGGCTTTCTGTTGTTCAGAGACAGTAGATTTTGAAAAGTTGTAATAAGCTGTATTTGGATTTCCGCTGCTTTGAGATTGATGTTGGTTTAGTTATCAGCTTATGCACTGTCTCGCCTGTTTTATGTCAAGTACATTATTATTATTATGTTTTATTCCATGCGCTGTGAGACATTCTACAGGTTCTTTGGTTAGTTCATTCCCTTCTTTCCTTTCTTATGACGACCGTCTTGTACTAGTCGGGCATGTGTACAGCGCACTTTTGGAGGAAATGCAGGCTGGTGCGGGGCGGGCCGTCACACTTGGTATCAGAGCTCTAGGTTGCGTAGTTAACCTAGGGAAGTTATCAGGGAGAGATAGTATACGTATACGAGAGAGCGTATTTGTGATTATTTTGGTTTTCAAAAGCTATATATACACTATTAGTAGTATAAGGATGAAGTCGTACTGCACTGGCACCATTATGGAGTCGTTAATCGTTTCCTTTTTCAGATTGACGATGAGCCGATATACTAGAGGTGCTGGTAGGGGAGCCAACAATGGGAATGCTGCTGACATGAGGACGATGTTTACTGACCTCATGAGAGAGATGCTTAGAGATGTACAGAGGGCAGCTCCCAATGGTGGAAATGGTGGTGGTCCAATAGTGCAGGCGCCAAGAGTCGACTTCGCCAAGCTGAATAAGGATTATACTAGTCTTGGTGGGAAGCCGTTCCACGGAACGGAGTCGGCCACGGATGTTCAGGATTGGTTGGATAGTTGCGAACGTATCTTCGAGGATTTGGGTATCGAGGATGCGATGAAGAGAAAGCTAGCGTCCCGTCAGCTGCAAGGGCGGGCAATGAATTGGTGGAATGCTATAAAGGCAGCTACTCCCGAAGATCAGATTACTTGGGAGCAGTTTAAGGCTCGTTTTAGTGAGAAGTTCATTCCGGCTGCTCAGAAGTCAATGCTGTTTAAGAAATTCTTGGAGCTCAAGCAGAATGGCAGAGCTGTCTCGGAGTATATTGCTGAATTTGACACTTTGTCAAAATATGGGTTATCTCTTATTGATACTGCCGAGAAAAAGAATGAGAAATTCATAACTGCTTTGGATCAGTACTTGGGGGAAAAACTTATTAACCACATCGATGAGACGTTTGAATCAATTGTGGGGAAAGCGTTAAGATCAGAAAGTCTCTACCCTAAGTCGAAGACTGAGGTTGTATCTGCAGAAGAGCCAAAACCACAAGCAAGTGGTGGAGGCAAGGGTGGTTCCCAGAATAAGAGAAAGCAGAGTCAGACTAAGGATGGCCAGAAGAAAAAGAACAAGCAAGATGTGGAGTGCTTCAGCTGTGGTAAGAAGGGCCATTATGCTAGTAATTGTCGGGCCAAGCCAGCGGATAGGAAGTGCTTCAACTGTGGCCAAATGGGACATCACAAGGACAAGTGTCCGTAGCCCCCTAAAGAAAAGCAAATGGTGAAAGCCTACGCTCTTAATGCTATTCCTTCTTCGTCGAATGCCCCAACAGCGGCGGAGAAGGGAAAGAATGTCGTCATTCAAGGTATGCTTTCTGTTTACGATGTTCCTGTTAGAGTTTTGTTTGATACCGGAGCTTCCAGTTCTTTCATATCTAGTGACCTGGTAGATAGGTTGAGATTGGAGCCCGAAATTGTCGATAGACCTTTAGTTGTGACGAACCCGATTGGTGGTTCGACTAGCCTTAGCATGATTTGTCGTAATGTGGTCTTATCGAGTCATGGATGCATGTTTGTTTGTGATTGCTTTGTTTTGGGCTTTACTGGGTTTGGCATTATTTTGGGAGTAGATTGGCTCCAAAGATACGGGGTGGTGGTAGACTGTGAGGGCTTGTTGGTGACAGCTAGAGCGGATGATGGGCGGAGGATAGTGTTTGGTGGTCTACCCAGTAAGGGGGTATTGGCTAGTTTTCTAAACTCCCTCGACATTCCGCATAGTGAGTTGTCAGGTTTGCCCGTGGTTGGCCAGTATCCGGAGGTTTTCGAAGAAGTGACCGGACTTCCACCACACCGAGAGATTGAGTTTCGTATTGATTTGGTAAAGGATGCCAGGCCTATAGTGATGCCACTTCGTCGTATGGCACCAAGAGAGCAGCGAGAGCTCGAGGTGCAAGTCAGCGATCTTTTGAGGAAGGGATTTATCAGAAGGAGTGTTTCTGAATGGGGAGCACCAGTTGTGTTTGCTACCAAGGCGGATGGTTCCCTTCGTTTGTGTGTAGACTACCGCGAGTTGAATAAAGTGACGAGGAAGAACAAGTATCCTCTACCGCGGATAGATGATTTGTTTGATCAGTTGAGTGGCGCGAGAGTATTTTCTCAGTTGGATCTCGCGACAGGTTTTCATCAGCTTAGAGTGGAAGCTGAGAGTATAGCTAAAACGGCATTTCGAACGCCGTCTGGATTTTATGAATGGTTGGTTATGCCATTTGGGCTGACTAATGCCCCGGCATATTTTGTGGATCTTATGAATAGGGTATTCAGAGATCAGTTGAATAAGTCTGTTCTTGTGTTCGTGGATGATATTTTGGTCTATTCGAGGACAGAGGAAGAACACAAGGAACATTTAAGAGTAGCGATGGAGGTGTTGAGAAAACACCAATTGAAAGCAAAGTTTTCTAAGTGCCACTTCTGGAAGAGAGAAGTGAGGTTCTTGGGCCATGTTGTATCAGAGAATGGTATTGCCATGGACCCGGCAAAGGTGGCTACGGTACAAGATTGGCCTACGCCCAAGAATGCAACAGATGTAAGAAGTTTCTTGGGATTAGCTGGATATTATCGTAAGTTTATCCAAGGTTTCTCCAAGATAGCAGCACCATTGACCCAGTTGACCAAGAAGAATCAAGCTTTTGTCTGGGATGAAAGGTGCGAGAATGCATTCAAGAGTGTAAAGGACAAGTTGACAAGAGCACCAGTATTAATCATTCCTAAGGGGGATGAAGAGATGACGGTATACACGGATGCCTGTGGTACCGGACTGGGTGCTGTATTGATGCAAGGTGGTAGGGTTGTAGCTTACGCAAGTCGGCAATTGAAACCGCACGAGAGAAGATACCCTACCCATGATTTAGAATTGGCAGCGATCGTGTTCGCGTTAAAGATGTGGAGACACTATCTCTTGGGAGAAAGATTTGAGCTATTTACAGATCATAAGTCGTTAAAGTATCTATTCTCCCAGAAGGATTTAAATCTCCGTCAGCAGAGATGGTTAGAGTTCTTAGCTTCCTATGATTTTGACATCGCATACACACCAGGAAAGGGCAATGCGGTGGCTGACGCATTGAGTAGAAGACATGCCAGCTTAGGGGCTATGTTCCTTGAATGGAAGCAACTGGAGTTTATCGCGGGGTTTGATTTCAGACCGAAGTGCGAATTGGATCCAGAAATGTTAGCAAGTTTGACGATCAGACCCACTTTGATTGAACGGATCGGCTCTAGTCAGAGGGACGATCCTAACCTAGTAGAAATCATCTCCAAGTTAAAGATGGATATCAATGAGGAGATGAACAAGTATGGGCTTGATCGAGATGGATGGCTTAGAAAGAACGGAAAGCTTGTTGTACCCAATGTCAATGGATTGAGAGATGAAGTGCTTAGAGAATGTCATCACTCAAAGCTAACTATACACCCCGGTGGTAACAAGATGTATCGAGATATGAAGCAGACTTACTACTGGGAAGGAATGAAAAGAGACGTTGGGAAGTTTATATCCAAATGCATGAATTTCCAGCTAGTTAAAGCCGAGAAAAAGAAGCCTAGTGGGTTGTTGCAACCATTAGAAATTCCCGAATGGAAATGGGAGCAAGTCTCGATGGATTTCATCGATGGTTTACCAAGGACTAGATCGGGATATGACAGCATTTGGGTAATTGTAGATCGATTGACTAAAAGTGCAAGGTTTATACCAGTCAAATCGACCAGAACAGCAGCTAAGTTAGCAGAATTGTATATGAAGTGGGTAGTGGGATTCCATGGAGTACCTAAAAGCATTGTGAGTGACCGAGACCCGTTGTTCACTAGTGGGTTTTGGAAAAGCTTGCAAGAGGCTCTAGGGTCAAGATTACATCTCAGTACCGCATATCATCCTCAGACCGACGGTCAGACGGAAAGGGTGAATCGTATTTTGGAAGATCTCTTGAGAGCATGTATATTGGATTTTGGTGGATCATGGGATGACCATTTGCATCTAGTAGAGTTTGCATATAATAATAGTTACCAATCCAGTATCGGTATGGCTCCGTTTGAAGCTTTGTACGGAAGACCGTGCAACTCACCATCATGTTGGATAGAGACTGGCGAGAAGTTTATGCTTGGACCAGATGTGGTGAGGGAAACTTCAGATAAGATCAAGATCATTCAACAACGAATGAAGGCAGCCCAAGATAGGCAGAAAAGTTATGCTGATAAGAGAAGAAGAGACTTAAAATTCTCCGTTGGTGACTTGGTGTTTGTCAAGATTTCTCCGTTGAAGAGCGTAATACGATTTGGCAGGAGAGGCAAATCGACACCAAGGTTTGTTGGCCCACTCCCTGTTCTTGAACTAGTCGGGGATTTGGCATATAGAATTGACTTACCAGAGAAGATGGCGGGAGTTCATAACGTATTTCATGTTTCCCAACTAAGGAAGTTCGTTCACGGCTCAGATATGACTATTTCGCCTGATCAGTTAGAGGACTTCGAAGTAGAACCCGAGGCGGTTGGGAACCGCAAGCCGGCCCGTATTGTCGAGCACGACATGAAGCAACTTCGAAGGAAGGCGGTGAAGCAAGTCAAAGTACAGTGGAGCGAGGACGAGAATGATTGTACTTGGGAAACAGAGGAAGACATAAGGAAGAAGTATCCAGAACTTTTTGCCTGGTAAGATTTTGACTTCGATTTAGTTTTCCGCATGCTAGGATAGGCTTGTTTGCTTGTTTTGCATATTTGATTGTTGTATATGGTTGTTAGGCATGCGGGATCCCTTGTATGTTTTGGGTTAAGGAATTTCGGGGGCGAAATTTCTTAAGGGGGGGAGAGTGTAACGACCCGCATTCTACGCATCATAGGATCGTAGAATATTTATTTCTTTCACATACGAAGTCGTATGGTCATGTAACTTTGGGAGACGACTATTGGGGTCATTTCCCATGTTCATGATTTTTCCCGATTTTTTTAAATGACCATTTTACCCCTAGTTGGCACTGTTTTGGCCATAACTTTTGACTAGAAAGGAATTTTGACCTGAAACCACTTCCATTGGCTCCGGATGATGGTTTCTCTTTCCGTAGAGTGGTCACATTAGTCAAACGGACTCACCGTTTGGGAGATATGGCTGAAACAAGTTTCAGATGGTGAAAAACAGCTTAATTGGGCTTAACCGGGTGATTAGCAGCTAGGCCCAAGGGGAATTTCGGGTTTAGGGGTATATGGAGGCTGATTAGGGTTAGAAAACATTTCTTTAGACATTTTCCAGCCGCCACTTTCATTTCTCTTGACCTAGCCATGGCCTCCACTCTCTAAATCTCTCTAAAACACCCAAAAATCACTTTCTAATTGGAGATTAGGCATAGCAAACATCGAATCAAGGAGTATTAGCACAAGAACCGAGGTGGAGCTGCTGTGTAAGATTGGGAACAACGCCAAATCAGAGAATATTTCAGTTTTGGGGTTCTAGTTGTGGCAAAGGTGAGTGATAGCATCGTTTTGACACTAATTACAGTTAATTAAGGGTAATTAGTGAAGATTAGCGAATTTATACGTAAATAAATTCTGGAAAAATTCTTAAAATTCTAAAATAATGTTTTAAGGCTCTGTTAGAAATTTGGGTTAATTTCGATGTGTTTTGCTAATCGTATGCTTAAACATGGTTAAGAGGGATTATAGGAAAATGTGAGGTTTTGGCCACTTTTGATCCATTTTGATTCATTTAAATTGTTGTTTGTTGCTTGTGGTTGCTGTTATATGTTGCTATGACTCTTTGGTATGCTTTGTGATTGATTCCAATAGTTAGATTGGTCGAAAACGCCGTCGAGAGGCGTATAAACAGTTGCTGGAAAGTTGCAGAAAACTGCAGGGTATCTAACCGGATCGGATCGGATAAGGGAGACCCGAACCGAACCGATGTAAGGACTCCGACCCGATCCGCTGAAAGATGGTGAGCATGAATCGATGGAGGCTATACTACCCGAACCCCCTCCACGAGATGATGACCAAAGGAGATCTTGAATCGTAGCACCACGCCACGATCCGACCCGCTTGCACGATCTGGATCTCTCGTGACCAGAAAGTGCGACCCGAACCAGTGATGGCGATGCGACTTGGAGACTCGGACCCGACCCGTGTAGTCACTTTCGAACCGAACCGAGCACCACGAGACGACCCGAACCGGAGTTATGCACTGGAGGGGGCCGCCACGACCTGAGGATCACGATCCGGTGGAGATGGGGAACTTGAACCGACCCGACCTGGGGAAGCTCAACACGACCGGTCCGAACCAGAATGGTGCGATCCGACCCGGACTGAAGAGCTGATGGCACGACCAGTGGACACGATCCGATCTGAAGCAAGAGAAGGATACCCGAACCGATCCGGTGATGACTGAAACCCGAGATGCAAAGGAAGCCCAAATGAGAAGTTAGAGCTCAAGATTCAGATGGGAATCAACGAGTTCGCTTCATGGTTGGGTTTTGCTGCGGGACGCGTGCCAAGGAGTTATCGACGCCTATAGCTTTGGACCACTATGGTAGGAGGTACGAAGGCGGATTCAGGGCCATTATGGCATCGGTAGAACCAAGGGCTACGACCAATGAAGTGGGTCATTGAAATGTTTGGTCATGACTCCAAGTGTTTGGCTTGGTCACAGCAGGGTTTCTACAAGTCGGGATTCGTCGTTACCTCAGTTTGTCTAGTGTTCCAAAGTGGTAGATGTTGTACGCTTTACGCACTGAGTGAGGGATGTGAGGATGGTTGCTATGGATGATTTGCTTGCTCTCATTGTGACATGCACACCCCACCCCCGTATTCTTACACTGTTTATTCTGGCACCTTAGAGAACTGTACGGTATGTGGTACTAACTCTTTGGTTGCAGGTCCAGGTTCAGGTATGGTTTAGTATACCTGTTATTACTCTGTTTAGATGCTTATCGCTCACACCAGGATTTATGTCTGACCCAGAGTTTTATGTCTCTTCTTATTACTCTGGGTGCTCACACGAGCAGACTAGAGACAGGTTAGCTGGTGATGCACGGGTAGATGATCCGGAGACGAGCATGAGGCTTCCACGTAATATACATATATAGTATTCTCCCTGTGTTGTTGAAGATCACTGCTTGGGCATTGGTGGTGTATCTTCTATTTTGGCTTTCTGTTTTTCAGAGACAGTAGATTTTGAAAAGTTGTAATAAGCTGTATTTGGATTTCCGCTGCTTTGAGATTGATGTTGGTTTAGTTATCAGCTTATGCACTGTCTCGCCTGTTTTATGTCAAGTACATTATTATTATTATGTTTTATTCCATGCGCTGTGAGACATTCTACAGGTTCTTTGGTTAGTTCATTCCCTTCTTTCCTTTCTTATGACGACCGTCTTGTACTAGTCGGGCATGTGTACAGCGCACTTTTGGAGGAAATGCAGGCTGGTGCGGGGCGGGCCATCACACTATCTGCCGATGCAGATGCTAAGGTTTGTTTTTTCCTATACGTGGCTATGGTCCCACGAGACCACTCCCTCAACTAGTGAAAGACAAGACAGGATAAATCCTGTATGAGAACACAACACTGGCCAACCCACATCCAAGCCTTACCGCAACCATAATTAGATAGCAATTATGGTCTATTGGGTGTTCTCTGCCTTTCCGTACGTACACGCTTGACCAAAGATGGTAGGTAGCCTGACGAAATGCTATCTAGGGTACGACCGTGTATCGTCGACTATCCCCTATCCATCCCCGTCTTTAGGTCGCTCGTATAGCAACCAAGGCATACTCTTGGTTCTTCTAACGCAGACCTTAACCTCTCATGAGCCTAGTATAATCACCTGGCAGCTCATAGAGGGATACCAAGAATACCCTCACGTTCCCCGAAGCCGCTGCTTTGTTACCCAGTTCGCTGGAGCCTTTATCCAAATCAGATACTTGCTCCTACTCGTATACTTAAACGATGACCTACCGTATTAGGTTACTCATCTATCTATGAACTGGTCTAAACTTCCTTGACTAAGAATCATTACTTAGTTATTCTTCAACTAAGGTTTACCACTTAGCATTGTTCCCGTTATCCTTGTTAACTACGGTTATCCACCTAATCCTCAGAACTAGGGTTTACATAATGGATTAAGTGTCACTTAAGTTCATGACTTAACCTGTCTACAAATCCTGTCAAAATTGGCTAAGTATCCAAGTTCAAGGCTTAACCCTACAAACCATGCTCAAGTTGGTTAAGTATATTAAGCAATTCACGACTTAACCTCGTCCAATTATCATTCTAGATTGGTTAAGTATATATTAACTTGACCCTAACAATTTACTTAGTCAAATCGGTCAAGTGTATTCAAGCGATTCGTGACTTAGCCTTATCATGTTTTCACGTTATATTGGTTAAGTATTGGTTAACTTAACCACAATAAATTAACGAGTTAGATTGGATAAGTATAGGTCACTTAACCACATCAATTCATCACGTTTAGATTAGTTAAGTGTTTAACTTAACCCCATTAAACTACCAAGTGGGATTAATTAAGTCTAGGCTAACTTAACCCCATCCGATTTCCATGTTTAGACTAGTTGAGTCTAATCTTAACCCCATTCGTTAACCGTATTTTTCGGTTAAGCGTCATTAAGAAAACTTACTTAACCTTACCAAGTTATCGCATTGGATTGATTAAGTGTTGGTTAACTTAACCCCATCCACTAGTCATATAAAAATGGTTAAGTGTCATTAGGCAAATTAAGTTACTTAACCTACCCAACCTTGTCATGTTTTGTTAAGTATCATTAGCCTAATCAAATTACTTAACCCATTTGTCCATGTCATATTTGGTTAAGAGTCATTAATCAAATTAACTTAACCCTATCATGTGGCATTAATTACTTAATGCACCTTCACCTCTCACATTAGACTTTGTTGTGGTTACTAGTTAAGCCGGTCAGTTCCGGGTAGCTTTACACCACAACTTGGTCTAACCTCGGGTTCAAGCACAACATGACCAACTTCTCACATTGGGTCCTATTGTTTGCAACTACTAGTTAGGCCGGTCGGTTCCGGGTAGTTTTACGTTGCAAACTCAACCCAACCTCGAGTTGGCCACACTTATATTATCTATGTGTCATGTCCATCATGTTTCCCAAAACATGTTACAAGGTTTTCAAGCAATTGGGTAGACCTAACTTAATAGGTAAATTCCCAAAGGGTAGACCTAACTTAATAGGTAAATTCCCAAGCTTATGTTTTTATGCATACTTACATGTCAACTTCCATGTTATATTTCAAGTCATGTTTTCAAGTTGTATTTTTATGTCATTAGAAATTACCCATAACATAACCCAACGCTTTTAAACTCGCATATACGTTCGCGACAACGTAATGGATTAAAAGAAGAGACTTGGCAAAGGCATGACAAAAATGGATATTAAGCCACAAGTTAATCATGGTGGCAAATGAGGCACAAATGTGTTCATTAACTTGCATGTTACATTCTTAAGCCTCAAAACATGCATAAACCCAAACTTGGCACATAAGCGAATCATGGTGACAAAAGATATGGAATGATGACTAGTAACTCGCATATATCATCATATAAGGGTTATGACTTCATATGCAAGTTGACATAAAGGTTATGAGGGTTCTCATGTTGCCTAATGCAACATTTCAACATAAAGGTTGTAGCTTTTAGCTCACAAGATCAAGATAATGACTTCATAAACTTGCATGACATGATAGCATGTATCATACTCAATGATCAAACCCAAACTTGCAACATGAACATTTAACTTCATAGTTAATATCTAAGAGTAGGGAAAGGGCTTACATTGCTATGAAGGCACAAAAGATATGACAAAGCCCTTATGCAATCAAATAGACCCAAAATGCAAGCTCTAACATAAAAACCCTTGAGCCAAAATGATCAAAACCCTTGCTTTATGATGCAAAGATAGAAACTTGACTTGAATGCAAGCTAATGACACTCATACAAGCTTGAAAAAACTTGTATGCATGGAAAATCTCTCATAGAAACCATTTAGAAATTTTATGAAGAGAGTGGAGGCCATGAGAGGTAAAATTTTGCCATAGTTTAGTTGCATGAATGAATAATGAGGATTTAGGATAGGTTAGGGTCTTATTTATAGATTAGGCAAGTGTTTTAGGCCATAGGATTAAACCTAGATTCAATCCAAGCCATCAAAGCATGTCTTGGGGAAGAAGTCAAGTCTAAAAAATGGAGTGGTGTCTTAACCAGGCCTAAAAATGGAGTGGTGTCTTAATTGGGCTGAATTTCAAATCTGTTTTCGGATTTGAATTTTCGTGAAACTTTGCGAGGCCATATCTCAGTCATACGAACTCCGATTTACGAAATTTCGGACTCTATTTCGCGTATTTTTCCGAGACGAACGCAATGGCGCAACCCGTTTATCCTGATTCAGGTTTGATAATTAAATTCTGCCTTGATTTCTTGTTTTAACGTGTTATCGAAATACGGGTTGTTACAATTTATATGCAAATTAACCCATCTTGCAATTATAACGATAGTAATGCCAATACCAATTACAAATTATACCCAAAATCTCAGTTACAAGTTACGCCCAAATCTCAGTTGCAAGTTATACCCAAACCTCAATTACAAGTTATGCCCAATAGTACAAAATAGATTAGGCCCATGTTCCCCCGTATTCCAATCGTACATATATATCAAGCTTTCATCTAGGTTCGAGACAACCTAGATCCATAATAAAAGGGGATGAAGAGGAAACATAAAAGATTGGGCATAAAATAGCCATACGACGCTAGATTTGATAATAGCAATATCAGGAACATAAAAGAGGTATAGATTTGGATAAAATTACATCGCAGGCATAAATCTGATAGATTAGATTTGGATAACATCGCAGGCACAAATCTGATAAAATAGATTTGAATAAAATTGCAGGCACAGATCTGATAAAATAGATAGGATACATATGAAAAGATTATCAAGTATAGCTTGGATTCATATTATTACACGCCAAGAATTTTCAATTAAGAATTCACATCTGAAAGTAACTTGTATTACAAAATAAAGGACAAATCTTGTTTTCTGAAACTGAAAACCAATCCCTTGACGTAGACTATCGATTCTCTAATTTAGATTTGATTCGTAGCTTCTAACTTGCTTTCTAGTTTGCTTCCTAGTTGGAGAAGAATGGTGGCTATGCTTGGTTGACCATGGACAACATGGTGGCTCCTTGGAATGAAATTGTGTGATTTAGGGTTGAGGGTTGGGGTTCCTTTTATAGAGGTTTAGATTTATGTGAGCCGTTAGATCAACCTAGGAGCAATCAGAACCGTCCAAAACTAGATAGAGCTATCCAGAAATTGTCACCTATGACCCAGTGACTCAACAACAAGTCAGAAAGTCGTCACTGTTTGGATCTGGGCGAGGGGGTCGACCCTTTTAGGGGGGTCGACACCCCTCTTGGGGGGTCGACACCTATGTCGACCCCCCTTGGGGGGAGTCGACCCCTATGGGCGGGAATTTTCCCGCCCAACTGATTTACGTGATTTTGAAATTCGAATTGCTTTTTCGATTTAATTATTATTTATATTTAATTTCTGGTTTAACATGAAATCTTCTGAACTCCATAACTTCTTCATACGGAGTCCGATTTACGCAAACTCGGACTCTATCCCAAGAAGAAT
Organism: Allium sativum; assembly: GCA_030737875.1. Lineage (NCBI taxonomy): Eukaryota > Viridiplantae > Streptophyta > Magnoliopsida > Asparagales > Amaryllidaceae > Allium > Allium sativum. The sequence goes on from JASFAX010003050.1 coordinate 17,563, forward strand.
TCCGAGACAAACGCAATGGCATAACCCGTTTCCCTTATTTCCCACTTTTACAATTAAGTATTCTTTAATTCGTTACTTTAATAAACATAGAAAATACAGGGTGTTACACTTTACGTTCTCCCCCCAGGAATTTCACCCCTAAATCCCAACAACACAAGCAACTAAAAAAATTCTATATGTCTATCATCCATGAGAAGCCAATTCTATCATCCAAACTAGCAGCCATCAAACCATACATCCACAGCCCGATCCTAGCAAGCAGAACTCTATCATCAACCACAATCACAATGGTACAAGTTACAATGATGTAATGATGACACAATATTTATGGGTCATACCAACGAAGTTCCAGATGGGTCGTCTTCATTCTCTCTTCCATCTCCCACGTAAAGTCGTCATCATCCTCACTCCATTGTACATTGACTAGCCTAACCGTCTTCCTCCTAAGTTGTTTTGTGTCATTTCCCACAATGTGAAGCGACTTAAGAGGTTTCGTAACTACGGTCTTGACTTCTACATCTTCATACTGCTCTGGAGATACCAGCACATTCGAATTGTGCACACATTTCCGTAGAAACGACACATAGAAAACATTATGCACACTCGACATCTTCTTGGGTAACTCCAATCTATACGCGAGCTTTCCTTTATGCTCGACTATCGGAAATGATCCAACAAACCTAGGATATAACTTTAATTTGCTTCCAAACCGAACAACATTCTTTAATCGTGAAATCTTCCCGAAGACCATATCGCCAACGTCGAATTCTAAATCCATACGACGCTTACCAGTGTAAAACTTCTAATGATCTTGGGCTGCCATCATTCGTTACCGAACGATCTCGATACAGTCTGAGGCTTCTTCTATCATCTCAGGCCCAAGTATCAACTTATCTCCAGTTTATAACCAAAATACTGGAGAATTACACGGTCTACCATATAATGCCTCGTATGGTGCTATCCCAATGCTCGAATGGTAACTATAACTATATGCTAATTGAACTAGGTGTAGATAGTCCTCCCATGATCCTCCGAAGACTAATACACAAGCTCTTAGGAGATCTTCCAATACTCAGTTAACCCTCTTGGTTTGGCCATCGGTTTAGGGATGATAAGCCATACTCAAACACAACTTGGTTCCCAAAGTCTCGTGCAAACTCCTCCAAAATCCACTCTTGAACAATGGATCTCAATCACTCACTACGCTCTTCGGGATACCATGGAATTGAACTATCCATTTTATAAAAATCTCAGCCAACTTCAATGATGTCCTAGTTGATTTAACAAGAATAAACCTTGCACTTTTGGTCAAATGATCCACAATGACCCAAATTCCTTCGTTTCCAGCCCTGGTTCTAGGTAGTCCATCGATAAAATCCATCGATATCTGCTCCCACTTCCACGTAGGAACTTCCAATGGCGAAAGCAATTCACTTGACTTCTTCTTTTCAGCTTTCACCAACTGACAATTCATGCATTTGGAAATAAACTTTCCAATATCCCTTTTCACCCCTTCCCAGTAGTAAGTTCGCTTCATGTCCTGATACATCTTATTACCACCAGGATGAATCGTCTACTTCGAGTGATGACATTCCTTCAGAACCTCATCCCTCAATCCGTCGATATTAGGAACAACCAGTCTTCCTTGCTTTCGAAGCCAACCTTCTTGATCAACCTCGAACTCTTTATCCTCCGGTTCCAACTTTGGATAAACTCGACAAGCTTGGCATCTCACTTTTGTCTCTCACCAATCCTTTCGATGAGAGTATGTCTTATTGACAAACTGTCAGTAATAAACTGCCAATCTAAGGAAACTTCTCATGTCTGTTGCATTCTTATGTCTATCCCAGTCCTGGATTGCTGCAACCTTGGCGGGGTCAACCGCTATTCCATTTCCATAAACTACCTGTCCTAAGAACCTAACTTCGCTCTTCCAGAAGTGACACTTCGAAATATTAGCCTTTAGATGATGCTTTCGTAAGATTCCTAAAAAATTTGCAAGTGTGTCTTATGCTCTTCCTCATTCTAGGAGTAAACCAGATATCATCCACGAACACAAGCACAAACTTATTCAACTGATCACTGAAAACCCTATTCATAAGATCCACAAAATACGTTGGCGCGTTAGTCAACCCAAATGGCATCACCAACCATTCAAAGAAACCAGATGGTGTCCTAAAAGCAGCCTTCAGCACACTATCCTTCGCCACTCTCAACTGGTGAAATCTCATTGCCAAATCCATCTGAGAAAACACTTTGACCTCGTGAAGCTGATTGAACAAGTCATCTATTCTCGGCAATGGATGCTTGTTCTTCTTGGCCACCTTGTTCAGCTCACAATAATCCACACACAGTCTCAATGATCGTCAGCCTTGGTTGCAAACACAACTGGTGCATCCCATTCAGACATGCTTCTCTGAATGGATCCTTTTCCCAAAAGGTCATGAACTTGCACCTCTAACTCTCATTGTTCCTTGGGCGCCATCCTCCTAAGAGGCAAAACAATAGGTCTAGAACCCTCGACCAAATCGATTCTGAACTCCAAATCACGATGCAGTGGCAAGCCTTTGACTTCTTCAAAGACAACCTTAAACTCATTAGCGATTAACACAGATGACAAGTCTTCCTATGGAATCACAAGTGAATATAAAAAGCTCATGAAAACACCATCCTTGAGCTTACATCGAATCGAAACCTTTCACACTTCCACATCCTTGACTCTCACATCAAGTTTCTTGCAATTCACTTTTGCCGTATACCTCTTAAGCCAATCCATACCCAAGATAATCCCGAACCCAGCGAAGTTCAAAACAAAGCAATCACACACAAAGGAGCAACCATGACTCACTAACACTAGACCACAACAAATCATAGACAAACTGGATGAACCCCCGACTGGATTAGTTACAATAAATGGTCTATCACAAATCTCGGGTTCCAAACCCAAGTGTCACACAAGCTAATGAAGAACTTCTCAGTCTTCTAATAAGGAGTCTCGACATATGAACGAGCATACCTCGACAAAGCTTCGAAGTCAAAAACATACTCCAATACTGGTCGACCATTGTGCTTAAGTTCCACGAACCTCTTAAACAGAATAGACCTCTGAACGGTAGAAATAAACTTCATCTCAAATTTGACTTGGGATAACTCCTATGAAATCTCATCTTCTGGAGTCTCTAGAGTGATAGAGTTCCACCAATCCATAGCTCTACTTTCTATCTATCTTGATGCAAGCTTCCTCTTAGTCGCATCATTAATTTCCTAGTCTCCAAAGATCTGAATACAAGTATCAAGTCACCCTTGAATCTGTACAATCAGATTCGTCCCTTTAAACAGCTTTCCTCCTGGAGTGGTAAGTCTTTGCATAACTTCGCGAAACCTACAACCCTAGGCACTTGCACAAGAACCCCTACATCTACCGCAGATGCTCCTAGAGCGGGTACACTCCTCATGTTCGCTCCCATCATAGCTTCGAACATAGCTGAATAATCTGGTATACCACCATCACCCCCACTGGGAACAGTCTCCTCCCTAGCATTATGTCTTGACGTTCTATGACTCATTCTAAATCTAAAAAATAGAATGAAGTCCACACATGAGAAAACTACAAATGGACTTCAAGCGCTACTATACTATATACTATTGTATAGTGTACATCCATCAAATATTTACAAATACGTCTCTCATACTTAATTACATCTTCGAACTTTGGCTAAAATAGATTAACCAGAGCTTGGATACCAAATGTGATGACTGCCTATAACTCCTGCACTTAACAAGAGAAATAATGCACTGAAAGACGTGTTATGCAGCTATGGATGATTGTCAAGGTAAGAACACAAGCGGAACCTATCGTATAACTCACAACGCAAGGATAAAATATAATAGGACATATACAACATGCAATAATAGTGAAGCATATTTGAGCACAAACTTGAACTTTCATAACAACTAGAAAGAACATCCATACATCTTTGGATTGCATCATAAGTGTCTGTACAAAATTGCCTCACTACAACACTCAGAGTCAATCATCACACAACGAATAACAACTGATACTATATATTAAAAAGGTAATACACCAGCCTCCTGTTCACTACCGCAAATTATCCTCACCTCACTAAGATATTCTACCTGTAACCTATTACTCAGCCTGCCCATCCAAAACCAGATGAAAAGCCCATGGTAATAAGAGGAAAGCATAAAACCTAGAGTCATACAACAGTCTTAATGACCAATAAAACAACTATCTAACATCATCTATAAAGTATATGAGGATAGGTAGATTAACCAATCAATCTACCAAAACATCAAAGAAGGACTCAGCACCATCTTCCCCACATCGGATAGTGATAGCCTTTACAAACAAGCATTTGCAAACAACTATACATCCATGGCAATCAGAGTGTAACACCCCACCTCCGCCAGGGTGGCTCTTGCAAGCACTCTGACTTTGGAGGGGCGTTTGTACTGGGTAAACATGCATAATGATATATCAAGGCAGAACAAGAACATATGTATATATGTAAACAGAGTAAATAAGATAAATAAAACAGCGGAAGATTTCAAACTATTTCAAAACAAGTCTGGTACAACATAATGTCAACTTTCCAAATACACAAGTCTAGATAAATCAACATCACTGAAAAAACTGAAATACATAAGTACTATCCCCAAAATAAGTGATAACCATAGCTAGCTTCATGTCAAGACCGTACATGAGCTAAAATCCCACAAGCAAGCGATCAGAAATCCAAGCTAAGCTCCAATATTCCCACCCTGAGAACCTGGGGGGGGGGGAACGGAAGAAAAGAGGCGAAAGAAAACAGGTCAGTCAAAAAGACTGAGTAAGCCCTACTACAATCAATGTAAACTGATAAAGTTAACTGGCATGAGAAGCAGGGATGAACATAAGGATAACAACATACTAGCATGATGATTAACTAACAAGGTAGCTAAAGGTGTCATCGCATAATCAGGTTTAAGGTTTTTCACCACAGGTGTACCAGCATTCTAACATGTCATGTATAAACAAGGATTTACCCCTTGGCCTAAACTTGGCCCAGTATCAGGTGTTTGGCTTAAATCAAGATCTAACTTCTTGATACCAATTCTAGTATAACAGGATTAGGTGTTACCCCAATGTTTACATCGAAACTGGACGGAACAAAATGGTCCATACAGAGATAGAGTTAGGGAAAAATGAGCTTTTACCACCCTAACAGATAAAGTACAGAAACGGAATGCTAACAATAATGGGCCTTTACCACCCTAACAGACGGTACCACTCAGAAACAGACGGGTGTCACCACCCAACAAAACAGACGGTACCCACAGAATCAGACAGAGCTAAGTGTACCCTAAATCCTACCCAAGCGATCGGCTCCCTAATACATAAATACCCTTTGTCGGCCCCACGATAGGGTGTATCACTCCCTAAAGTGGGAACCAATTGGCACAGGCATATTTACAGATGTCACGGCGTCTTACATCCTCAGAGGCAGACTGGGATCCATGCACGCACATGACCCGGTTGGAACGCACCATCAACACCCATCGCAATTATCAGAATGAACCACTTATAATTAGTTCAGTAAGCGTGCCCAGACCCTACCTACAGTTGGGTCAAAGTTTTGATACCAGAAAGGGTTACTGACTAATATGGGTCCCAAACAACAAATGACACAAGTATTCCCCCCTTGTGTCCCCAGACTATCAGATTCAGATTAACTTATTAACAGAGTTCAGACATACAAAGTTCAGACGATCAGTTTTCAGACTAACGGATCAGATAACAGATTTACAAACTTGCCTAACTTAGTGTGGGTCCTACAGATCCGCAAAACAGGTTCGTTTAATTTATCAATCAAGTTAGTTTATCCAGACCAGGTATCAAATCGGTTCTCAGCCTTATCAAATTACTGAGTTGGATTGGTTAAGTATAGTTCAACTTAACCCCGTTAAATTACCCAGTTCAGATTGGTTAAGTGTAGGTTAACTTAACCCTAACCACTAGTCGTATTTTACGGTTAAGTGTCATTAAGAAATCAAGCCCGGTTTCACTTAACCTACCCATTCATGTCAAATTGGTTAAGTGTCATAAATCAAATTTACTTAACCTTATCATGTAGCATTAATTAATTTAATGCACCTTAACCTCTCACATTAGACCTCGTTGTGGTTACTAGTTAAGCCGGGCGGGTCCAGGTAGCTTTACACCACAACCTAGTCTAACCTCGGGTTCAAGCACAACTTGACCAACTTCTCACATTGGGTCCTATTGTTTGTAGCCACTAGTTAGGCCGGTTGGTTCCGGGTAGATTTATGCTACAAACTCAACCCAACCTCGAGTTGGTCACACTTATATTTTCTAAGTGTCATGTCCATTATGTTTCCAAAACATATTACAAGTTTTCAAGCATTTGGGTAGACCTAACTTAATAGGTAAATTCCCAATGGGTAGACCTAACTTAATAGGTAAATTCCCACTCTTATGTTTTTATGTCCTTTAAGTTTACCCAACCCCAAACGCAATCCCATCGCTTACATATCGCAATAGCGCATAAAGGATAGAAAGAGGGAACTTGGCATAATAATGACATAAAGGTGTTGAAGCCACAAGTTTAATCATAGTGGCATATGAAATGTACATATGTTCATATACTTGCATATTACATTTTTAGGCCTCAAAAGCATGCATAAAACCAAACTTAGCATATTGGTGATACATGGTGATAAATGACATGTAAAAGTTGCCATAAGTTCGCATTTAGGCTCACATGCAAGTTATCATAAGGGATATGATAACTTACATGTTGCCAAAATGCAACCTTAGCATAAAGCTTGAAGCTTTAAGCTCATAAACCCAAGATAAGCTTGCATAACATGATAACATGAGCAAAATGATCAACCCAAACTTGCCTAACATAACTTGCATATCATATGACAAACTTGCATATCAAACTTGCATAACATAACATGATAAACTTGTATATCACAACATGGCAAACTTGCATAGCATAACATGGTAAACTCGCATATCATAACATGGCATACTTGCATAACATAACATGATATCATAACATATCAAACTTGCATAACATGACATAGTAAACTTGCATATCATGGCAAACTTGCATATCATAATGATCAACCAAACTTGCATTATTCATTTAACTTTAGAGTTTAAATATAAAAGCAGAAAAGGGCTTACAATGCTTATGAAGACACAAAAATATATAGATTGAGACAAAGCCCTTATGCAATCAAATAAACCCAAAATGCAAGCTCCAATAGAAAAACCCTTGAGCCAAAATGATCAAAACTCTTGCTTTATGATGTAAATATGGAAACTTGACTTGAATGCATGCTAATGATGCTCATACAAGCTTGAAAACACTTGTATGCATTGAAAATCTCTCATAGAAATAACTTAGGAATTTTATGAAGAGAGTGGAGGCCATGAGAGGAATGATTTTGCCATAGTTTAGTTACTTGAATGAATAATGATGATTTAGGGTTAGGTTAGGGGCTTATTTATAGAGTTTAGGATTAGTTTCAACCTTAGGATTAAACCCTAATTCCAATCTCAGCCCTTAAAACCGAATCTGACCCCAAAACCTAACCAAGACCCCAAAATGGTGCACCAGGCAAAACTGTCCGGCTGAACCAAGTCGACAGCCAAGTCGACAGGGCTGTCGACTTGGGTCCAACCAAGTCGACTCCCAAGTCGACAGGGCTGTCGACTTGGGTGCTCTGGCGGGAATTTTCCCGCCTGGCCCAATCTGACCCTTTTTCGAATTTTGAACCCGAAATTCGAAATCTGTTTTGAACTTGAAATTTTCTGAAAACTTCATTGGGCCTTAATCGGGTCATACGGACTCCGATTTTCGAAAACTCGAACTCTATTTCGCGTATTTTTCCGAGACGAACGCAATGACATAGCCCGTTTCCCTTGATTCAGATTTATAAATTAAATTCTACCTCGATTTACGATATAACAGGTTATCAGAAATACGGGTTGTTACATTCTCCCCTCCTTAAAGGATTTCGTCCTCGAAATCTTCAAGTTAGGAAGAACGCATCCTACCATCCATCATCCATCTACTCAAATCATCATTCACGAGCAATCATTGTCCTTAAAGATTCTAATGCGGTATGAACATATGCAAAAGGTGTGTGTATATGTTCTTATCTAATGCAAAGATCCTCAATGCAAAGTATGTTAGTGAAATGAATCCATTATGTATGCAAATAGTCCTAATCATATAATACTATATGTGTGCACAAACATTCGTCCATATGCAACATCCATGTGCTGAATTAACCATCTTGCAACCATAAGAATTGAAAATGTACACACGTCCATATGCAATATGAGAGTGTATTTCAAGCCGATCTAGTGCCTAGTGTGTGTTTATGCATCCACGAGCAACCACTAGCAACCACTTGCATCCACTTGCAACCATCAAACATAACATGTCTCAAACACATGTTTACATCCATAGGATTCCTATCTCAACAAGATACAGTCGAGTGATGGAAGCGAGTACAGATAAAACAAAAACTTGGTACATATACTTACAGACTACTAGTACAGATCAGATTTCCCCAAATGATTCTTAGGAAACTAAGCATGGTAGAAACCCAGAATGTATTTGTCATAGTCACCCTCATGTCCAACACAGATACTCTCAAACCCCAATTTATCACAAACAGATGAGTTATAACTCTCAGGGAGTTTGAGACTATTACCAGATCAGAAGCAAGACTAGCATTAAAGTACCGAGTTTCCATTACAGAATCAAAATACCAGAAAAAGAGTTTCAAACTGAAAATCAGACAAGGAAAATTAAACATCCTACAAACAAATTATTCTAGCCCTAATCTATTCACTCGCCATGCGAGTATTCACCGTTCCTTCCGATGTAGTCCCTTTCTTCTTCGGGCAGTCCCTAGTGAAGTGTCCCATCTCTCCACAGTTAAAGCAAGTGCCCTTCCTCTTTCTGCAATCTTTGTTTAGATGAGTTGAGCTTCCACAAGTAAAGCACTTCTTTTCCTTCTTATCTTCAGACTTCTCCTCCTTCTTTTGCATTTCCTTTTTGGGCCCCGTTTTCTTGTTTTGAGACTCATTCACCTTGACCTCCTTCTTTGCACTCTTGTTCTCTTCATTGAGTAGGGCCATATCTACCAAACTCTCAAACGTGGCCCCCATGGGCACATGAGACATAGCTAACTCCTGTAACGGCTCATTCAATCCTCTAGCAAAACGAAGAGCCTTCTTCTGAGTAGTACTCACCATATCCAAGCCAAAACGAGCTAACTGATTGAACTTGTTCACATATTCTTTGACAGACATGTCTCCTTGCTTCAAAGCAATAAACCTCTCCATTTGCAAATTCTCTTCAGCAGAAGACAGAAACTTAAGCCCGAATCTTGTCCTGAAATCGGCCCAAGTCTCAACGGGCCTAGTCGCGGTGGTGATCTCCCACCAATAAGCGGCTTCATCCTTCATAAGCCAAACCGCCAACAAGATCTTTCTCTGATCATCTAATCCAAAGATAGCGAATAAATCCTCGGTCTCTTTCAACCAATTCCGGGCCTCTACAAAAGTCTCGGTACCTAGAAAGTTCTTGCCACCCATTGCTTTTAAGTCCTTGCAAATCTTCGTGAACTCTACTGGAGGATGCTGAGGGGGAGGAGGAGGAGGAACCTCAGCGACAGGAGGAGGAGGAACATTAACCACCGGAGGAGGAGTAACATTTGCGGGGCCAGCTTCGGTCGCCCTAGCCTCCATAAGTCTCCTATACCAAACAGGAACTTGCACTCCCTCTGGGATAACAAAGTTATCTGTCATACTGAAACGAAGGAAAAGATAGATTAAGAACGAGGGAACTAAGAATAGATAACTAAGGATTGTGCTAATGGCTTTTTGGGGAATAACCTTTAAAATAAACTAGACTTTTCTTTGGAAAATACTTTATACTTGGTTTTGAAACTAGTTTTCCAAAAATTTTCTAAAAACCTTTTTGTTCCTTCTTGTAAACCATATGCTCTGATACCAAATGTAACACCCCACCTCCGCCAGGGTGGCTCTTGCAAGCACTCTGACTTTGGAGGGGCGTTTGTACCGGGTAAACATGCATAATGATATATCAAGGCAGAACAAGAACATATGTATATATGTAAACAGAGTAAATAAGATAAATAAAACAGCGGAAGATTTCAAACTATTTCAAAACAAGTCTGGTACAACATAATGTCAACTTTCCAAATACACAAGTCTAGATAAAACAACATCACTGAAAAAACTGAAATACATAAGTACTATCCCCAAAATAAATGATAACCATAGCTAGCTTCATGTCAAGACCGTACATGAGCTAAAATCCCACAAGCAAGCGATCAGAAATCCAAGCTAAGCTCCAATATTCCCACCCTGAGAACCTGGGGGGGGGGGGAAACGGAAGAAAAGAGGCGAAAGAAAACAGGTCAGTCAAAAAGACTGAGTAAGCCCTACTACAATCAATGTAAACTGATAAAGTTAACTGGCATGAGAACCAGGGATGAACATAAGGATAACAACATATTAGCATGATGATTAACTAACAAGGTAGCTAAAGGTGTCATCGCATAATCAGGTTTAAGGTTTTTCACCACAGGTGTACCAGCATTCTAACATGTCATGTATAAACAAGGATTTACCCCTTGGCCTAAACTTGGCCCAGTATCAGGTGTTTGGCTTAAATCAAGATCTAACTTCTTGATACCAATTCTAGTATAACAGGATTAGGTGTTACCCCAATGTTTACATCGAAACTGGACGGAACAGAATGGTCCATACAGAGATAGAGTTAGGGAAAAATGAGCTTTTACCACCCTAACAGATAAAGTACAGAAACGGAATGCTAACAATAATGAGCCTTTACCACCCTAACAGACGGTACCACTCAGAAACAGACGGGTGTCACCACCCAACAAAACAGACGGTACCCACAGAATCAGACAGAGCTAAGTGTACCCTAAATCCTACCCAAGCGATCGGCTCCCTAATACATAAATACCTTGTGTCGGCCCCACGATAGGGTGTATCACTCCCTAAAGTGGGAACCAATTGGCACAGGCATATTTACAGATGTCACGGCGTCTTACATCCTCAGAGGCAGACCGGGATCCATGCACGCACATGACCCGGTTGGAACGCACCATCAACACCCATCGCCATTATCAGAATGAACCACTTATAATTAGTTCAGTAAGCGTGCCCGGACCCTACCTACAGTTGGGTCAAAGTTTTGATACCAGAAAGGGTTACTGACTAATATGGGTCCCAAACAACAAATGACACAAGTATTCCCCCCTTGTGTCCCCAGACTATCAGATTCAGATTAACTTATTAACAGAGTTCAGACATACAAAGTTCAGACGATCAGTTTTCAGACTAACGGATCAGATAACAGATTTACAAACTTGCCTAACTTGGTGTGGGTCCTACAGATCCGCAAAACAGGTTCGTTTAATTTATCAATCAAGTTAGTTTATCCAGACCAGGTATCAAATCGGTTCTCAGCCTTATCAAATTACTGAGTTGGATTGGTTAAGTATAGTTCAACTTAACCCCGTTAAATTACCGAGTTCAGATTGGATAAGTGTAGGTTAACTTAACCCTAACCACTAGTCGTATTTTACGGTTAAGTGTCATTAAGAAATCAAGCCCGGTTTCACTTAACCTACCCATTCATGTCAAATTGGTTAAGTGTCATAAATCAAATTTACTTAACCTTATCATGTAGCATTAATTAATTTAATGCACCTTAACCTCTCACATTAGACCTCGTTGTGGTTACTAGTTAAGCCGGGCGGGTCCGGGTAGCTTTACACCACAACCTAGTCTAACCTCGGGTTCAAGCACAACTTGACCAACTTCTCACATTGGGTCCTATTGTTTGTAGCCACTAGTTAAGCCGGTTGGTTCCGGGTAGATTTATGCTACAAACTCAACCCAACCTCGAGTTGGTCACACTTATATTTTCTAAGTGTCATGTCCATTATGTTTCCAAAACATATTACAAGTTTTCAAGCATTTGGGTAGACCTAACTTAATAGGTAAATTCCCAATGGGTAGACCTAACTTAATAGGTAAATTCCCACTCTTATGTTTTTATGTCCTTTAAGTTTACCCAACCCCAAACGCAATCCCATCTCTTACATATCGCAATAGCGCATAAAGGATAGAAAGAGGGAACTTGGCATAATCATGACATAAAGGTGTTGAAGCCACAAGTTTAATCATAGTGGCATATGAAATGTACATATGTTCATATACTTGCATATTACATTTTTAGGCCTCAAAAGCATGCATAAAACCAAACTTAGCATATTGGTGATACATGGTGATAAATGACATGTAAAAGTTGCCATAAGTTCGCATTTAGCCTCACATGCAAGTTATCATAAGGGATATGATAACTTACATGTTGCCAAAATGCAACCTTAGCATAAAGCTTGAAGCTTTAAGCTCATAAACCCAAGATAAGCTTGCATAACATGATAACATGAGCAAAATGATCAACCCAAACTTGCCTAACATAACTTGCATATCATATGACAAACTTGCATATCAAACTTGCATAACATAACATGATAAACTTGCATATCACAACATGGCAAACTTGCATAGCATAACATGGTAAACTCGCATATCATAACATGGCATACTTGCATAACATAACATGATATCATAACATATCAAACTTGCATAACATGACATAGTAAACTTGCATATCATGGCAAACTTGCATATCATAATGATCAACCAAACTTGCATCATTCATTTAACTTTAGAGTTTAAATATAAAAGTAGAAAAGGGCTTACAATGCTTATGAAGACACAAAAATATATAGATTGAGACAAAGCCCTTATGCAATCAAATAAACCCAAAATGCATGCTCCAATAGAAAAACCCTTGAGCCAAAATGATCAAAACTCTTGCTTTATGATGTAAATATGGAAACTTGACTTGAATGCAAGCTAATGATGCTCATACAAGCTTGAAAACACTTGTATGCATTGAAAATCTCTCATAGAAATAACTTAGGAATTTTATGAAGAAAGTGGAGGCCATGAGAGGAATGATTTTGCCATAGTTTAGTTACTTGAATGAATAATGATGATTTAGGGTTAGGTTAGGGGTTTATTTATAGAGATTAGGATTAGTTTCAACCTTAGGATTAAACCCTAATTCCAATCTCAGCCCTTAAAACCGAATCTGGCCCCAAAACCTAACCAAGACCCCAAAATGGTGCACCAGGCAAAACTGCCCGGCTGAACCAAGTCGACAGCCAAGTCGATAGGGCTGTCGACTTGGGTCCAACCAAGTCGACTCCCAAGTCGACAGGGCTGTCGACTTGGGTGCTCTGACGGGAATTTTCCCGCCTGGCCCAATCTGACCCTTTTTCGAATTTTGAACCCGAAATTCGAAATCTGTTTTGAACTTGAAATTTTCTGAAAACTTCATTGGGCCTTAATCGGGTCATACGGACTCCGATTTTCGAAAACTCGGACTCTATTTCGCGTATTTTTCCGAGACGAACGCAATGACATAGCCCGTTTCCCTTGATTCAGATTTATAAATTAAATTCTGCCTCGATTTACGATATAACAGGTTATCAGAAATACGGGTTGTTACACAGAGCAACTATTCATTCATGGAAATAAAAAATAACCGAGCACAGTGATCATGGAAGCCAATTGTATATCTCATGTAAACCATCCTAATCGAGTTCAACATCCCTCAAGCACAAGTCCCGAAGGCCTAAACCAACATTAGACAAGCACCCAAGAAATATCTCCACCGACATCAGACAATCTATTTGAGACAGTACGAGAAAAACAATCAACATTCATGACTGATTCTGGTATCACTGCCAATCCTATTTTGAAACCATCGTTAATCATGTGACCAGCTAGACACCTTACCATCCTCTGTCAAGGGCTGATGGTAAACCCCGATTCTAGCAAAAACTCCATACACCTTTCAACGGTACGTATCTAGGCCTTTCAATGATACTTAGGGTACTCGACCAAACAACCGGTTTTTTAGATGTCTCTGTTATAACCTTGCTTTGCTAGAACCTACAAAACCGATAATCTCTCGGCCTTCGATATCTCTAGCTATCCAACTTGATGACCATTAATAGCTCAAACAACCCCCTCGAGCAACCATTATCCACTAACTCACCACTTTGAGTTATCTTCACATTCGTTGCATTTCAATGATCAACGAACACTTCACAACACTTCGAACATTCTCGTCTGAATTCATGCTGAAGCTATAACCATCGCCGTTCCAAAAACAAGGTTCGTTTGACCGATACTGCATTTCATAGCATTTCCAGCATTTTCGCTATGAAAAACTAGTCATAATGTCAAAACAGCCTTTTACAGCATTTCTGAAATGCTACTATATCTCCTGGTTCAATTCTACATCGATCCGGTGTGAAAACTAAGCAAAACTGACTTTCACAATGTTTCTAGAACGTTATAATATGTTTTGGTTCAATTCTTGCACTCCTTGAAACTTGGCACTGTCATTTGGTACTCTGGCACTTGGTACTGTGAAAACAGTGTAAATCCCCAGCGCGCACCTTGGAAAATCACTAATTCTACCATGTGCAACACGTCTGGTACATGGCACTCTAGCACTTAGCCTGATCCATAGCATTTCACCTGATCCATGCTACTGTATTTAGCCCGATCCATAGGAAATTGCACGATCCATAATATTTCGACTGATCCATGCTATGAAAAATACCGAATCCGTTAAAATTGCACGATTCATAGCATTTCGCCCGATCCATGCTATGAAAACTTCCAAATCCATGCAAAATTGCCCGATCCAAAGCATTTCACCCGATTCATGCAATTAAAACTTCCAAATCCATGAAAAATTGCTCGATCCATAGCATTTCGCCTGATCCATGCTATGAAAACACCCGGACCCATCTCAAACACCGCCGATCAATCTCAAACACCACAGATCAATAAATCAGCAATTGATTCAAGCAATAATCAACAAACATTAAAACAACGATTCAACAAATTATCAAATCAATAAATGGATCTAAACATAGAATTAGCATATGAAACTAATAAGAAGCTAGATTAGATCCTACGATTATTTGAGTTAAAATCATAATTACATCGATTAGATCTATACGCAAACAACTTGAAATGATAAACACAAGATCAAACAACCCATATACTTGATTGAATCCTTGTGAGAGATGCTTATCACTCACCAATTCTTTGAATTAACTCGAAATCGCTAAATTCTCAATCCGGACAGCAATAATATGCTTCAAACCTCATGACCTCTCTTTACTTGACGTAGATCTAGCTTCAAATGATGTAGATCTTCAATTCTCTTATGTAGATCTAAAATTTTAATGGTTGAAATGTGTATTTAATTGAGCAAGGAGGCTCATTAGCTCAACCAAATGAGAGAATGAAGAAAAGTAACCTTCTTTCCATGCCTCTAACACCCTATTTATAGCTTCCCACCATCCCACCAATGGACATCCCCAAATTAGCCCATCAACGGCTCTAAAAACCTAAACAGAAATGGTGAAACACAAAAACAACGATTCCTCCCAAACCGCTGAGCCAATTCATTAATGTGACCACTCTATGGAATTGGAAACACCATTTCCTTTCCAATGAGATCGACCTCAACACCTGATTCAATATCAATCAAAAGCTACTCCCTGTACAAGACTGACAGGGGAAAATTGGTCAAAAATAAAATTAGTAAAAAATTATGGACATGTCTCACATCCCCATAACCAACATATCAAAATATGAGAATGATCCAACCCTTAGGGAATTAAATTAAAATATTTTACGATCCTCCGATACGTAAAATGTGAGATGTTACAAGCTACAACTCACGACTGGCTACTGTTGCTTGCCCGTTAAATCGCAGGCTCACCCCTAGCAATTTGTCTCGAAGTTCGTCAACTCATTCTTACTCTAAAATGAGAGACAATTCACATTAGAGAAAGCCGCATTGGTGTTCAAGTGCTTACTAACTTACTACACTATATACGTATATAATATAGTAATCATCCAAATAAAAAGACAGATACATCTCTCACATGCGTTTACATTCGCAAACTTTGGGTAAAATTGATTAATCAAAGCTCAGATACCAAATGTGACGACAACCTCGTACCTCCTGCACCGAACCGAGGAAAAGGTGTACTGTATGACATGCCAGGATGATACGAGACCATAATCAGGGTAGAATAACTTGAAATGAACCTGTCATATAACTCATAGCTCATGGATAATATATAATAAAATATACAACATGATATAGTAGTGAAGCATAACTGAATAGAATATCAAATCTCCATTAAACCACGGAATTTTGAGTATACTACATCTCAGTACATGAATATATGAATGCAATAAGCCTCACTACATCCCTCGGAGTCTCAGTAACATCGACATACAGCAGAAATAGAAAAGAAATACTAAATGGATAGTTATAGTACGCAAGCCTCTTGCTTGTCATTGCAAAGCATCAACGATACCAAACTTGCTACTGGTTACTCAGTTGATTGATGAATAGCCAAAGGGTAAAAAGAGGGAAACATAAAGCCTTGATTCAGACAATAGTCTTAGTGAACGATAAAATAGTTAACAAATGCATAGGTTAATATGAATATAGGCGGATCGACTTCCAACAAGTTAACACGTGAAAACCATTCATCACATGTTATTATTGAATAGAAAAGGAACACCCCTAATCCCGCTTCTCTTCAACATCCTACAATGATAGTCCACCCAGAGGAAATAGAGAAGGAAACACACAATCAACCATAGCATCCAATACCCTAGCTACCACCGACTATTGCCTTGAATCCATCGATATTCGAACTTGCTTTCAAGGATCAAAAGGGAAAATGGAGAAACACCAGTTTTGGCCAAACTACCATACACCATTGTGATTCGTATGTTCTCCTTGCTCGATGAAGGCAACTATGTCCATCATGACTGCCAAGGGTATACGATCTATCGAATATGATCTCAATGAGCGTCCCCATGATACCCCTACTTTGAGTCTTCTAGAACACTTTGATTACCGATGATCCATTGACGCTTTAAACGTTCAAGCTTTTCATCCCGGAGACTCGATTCATCTCTCAAACCATTCCATTATCATTTATGGTTAACTCATATCCTGTCAATCCATTATCGTATTGGATTTTATATCAAATCACGACCAATGTCACAATGCGAGTTCACAATCGAAGGACCATCCATTATTGAGTTGCAACTCAATCATCTGAAGTACAGTTCAATCCAAACTTCACCAGAAACTTCTAGAAGCCAAAACAATCAAGCTCCCCAAAATTCACCATCACCCTACCTTTCCCCATGGGTCGGTGTTGACCCATTTACTTAGCCAATTTTGGCTAAGTAGATTGCCTATGTCCATCCTCATCTCGAGCATACCCTTCCATTCCATTATCCAATGATTTCGGCATTCGTGTTTAAGCTTCTGCCGATTCATTCATATCTCGAGCATTCCGACCTTCGACCCTATTCAAACCAACTCCGAATGATATTAAAATTCACACATAGCCTTGACTCATCATTTCAATGCTCTCCACGAAGTTTCATGATCATCTGACCCTCGGTTATGGGTCGGTGCCGACCCATCATAGGTAGGTGTTGTTAACGATATTTTTCGTCCATACTGAGATTAGGTCTAAGTATATGGACCTAAGGGAACAAAAGGGATTATTTAGTTTTGACAAGCTTGAGTTTGCTCACTGTTTCCTAGATATCAAGGTCTTAAGATCGACGATTAGTTACTCCTCCTTCAAGACGTGAGTATCAAGCTTACGAGACTCAAGGACCAACAGTTACGTTGGCATAAGGGTTCCCTAAGCGTAATGCTAGTTAGAAAGCTAAATGGCTTGGGGAAGGTTACTTTGGTAATTAGGCTTATACATGAGACTTTGTCGTGAGGAAACGATAAGTAAATATTTGACTAAAATAGTCATGAATGCATGAGATAGTTGGCAAGTGTGTATTCTCTTTATTGATCATTAATTTGAGAACATAGGTGATTACAAATGAAATCCCCAAACTGATTTATCAACTAGGGGTTCTATCTATAAGAAATTGATATAAGATTGTGGAATGGGGAAAGAGTCCCCCAAAATGAGTCTCATGGGGCCGTATTTATAGACAAATTGGGTCCTTTTTGGTATTGATCAACAGAAGCTCGTTTTGAGTGCTTTCGATTCGGCAAGCCTTTTCGGAGTTGGTGTTAGTCGCATTAGTTGCTTTTGGTGTTGATTCTCCGGTTTTAGCTTCTCCTTCTCTACTGAGTGTTATTATCGGCACCTCCTTGCTTGTGAAATTGGTATCACCTCCTCACAGTGTATCGATAGCAAGAAAATTGGTATTGATAGCTTCTCTTAGATGCTTTCGGTTTCAGTGGTAACTCTTTGTTCCGATAGCAAATTATGAGTTTTGGCTTACTTTATTATCTTCTGAAAATTGCTTTCGTACTTCCATTCTTCGTATCGGCCTTGCGCCATCACCTATTACTCCTTCCGGTGACATGGTTGCTGCTTCTTGGTATCTATACCAAGTGTATTGGTATCAATAGTTCTTTATTCTAACCTCATTTGTTCTCATGCTTCCTCTTTTTATGGTTTTGCATCCTGGTATTGGATCATGTGTCTTCGGTTTTCTCCTATGTTTGATTTCGATGAGGAAGCCAGGTTGGCAGCTTTCGGTACTGCCTTTCTTCTTTCCTCCTTGAATGGATACCAAGCTTACATTGCCTTTGTTAGTACCGATAGCATGTGAACCAAAATTTTCTCTTCTTCCTTTCGGTATTGGTAGCCTTGATGCTTTGGTGTCGATAACATGCTTCTGAGGCCTTCCCTTGGTATTAATTGCGCTCCAATACCCATTCGCCTTCAATGGGTTTTGGTGTCTAAATTTGGTATTAACATTTTCCACCCTAGTAAAAGGGTATTTTTCAACTTTTCAAGTCAAACTTTGGCTTTGATTTTGTACTTCGATTTCGCTCCTTCTGACATTTCAGTATTGATTTGGCCCATTGATTTATTCTTGTTTGTGCGGCCAAGATTTAGGAAGTACTTTGGTATAAAGGCTCTTTCTTCTTCCTTTTCATTTCTTCACCTGCAAGAAAACAACGCTCAAACGAGATTACTGTTCTACGAGATTTCTACAAGTGTTTACAGAATTTCATACCTGATTTCTTCTGTAAGTATTTTATTCGAACGCAATTAGAGTTCGAAAAATATTTTCTCATCTCGATTATGGAACCGATTGAGATTCCTAAATTTTAAAAACGAATTCAAATGATGGAAATAATTTAAGCAATCAGTAATGGCATATACTATTGGTTATTTATTCCCCCAACACTTTTTTGGGGTCTAAATTGCAAAAATGACATATAAAGATTAACTTTTATTGTGAAGATGACGTCTCCTTATCGGTACCGATGGATTCAATATCAACCTATTGTCGATTCACTTCAGTTTCGGATTTCCCGCCACCGACACTTATGTTTATCTTGATTTCGACCTTGCTGGTGTTAAAACAATGTTCAAGTGTTGTTGGAAGACCTGTTTTCCTTTTGTTTTGGTGTCGGCAAAACTTGACATCCTGATAGTGAAATACATTGATATTATTTTCATCAGTACCGGGTTTTAAGTTTTTCCTAACACCAATTAAGCTTTCGGTGTTGATACCAAAAAATTTGGTTTCAGTTAGACCGACACCAAGAATTTATGTCATCCTAATTTTGACTCGACATTAAATCCTTTCATCATTTTTGGTTTCGGTGTCGGGGAAGTCAACGTGATCGACACCGAACACTTAATTGTTTTCAGGCTTATACGAAGTGCACTACTATATATGAATTTTGCCGAGGTGTTGATCCGAGTGATTTGTGTTGTGTTATGACCTTCATAGCTTACTAAATAACCCAAGTTAACAAATCTCCATAAAATTGCAGACTTATGAAAAATTCTTGCTAAAATATGATATTGATATGTGTTATGGAATAATTTCACCTGGCAGTGCTATGTCTGATAAGGAAGGTACTGGCAAATCAAAGTCGTGTGGCTCTGTCATCCCTCAGGAAAAAAGGTTGTTCGTTCCACAACTATCTCTTGTCAACACTCAAGATGAAGTGAATGCCATGCTTGAGAGTTTTAAAATGTCTAGAATAGATGCCATTCCTGCCACTTGTCAAGATACCATCCAAAAGCCTCTGGAAGGATAATTCGTATACACTGCCGTTCACATTTGGCACGAGGGTTTCTTCCCCTTTTTGACTTTTATCTCCATACTTGGCGTGATCTAGAAAATTCTCCAATTCAACTTTCATCAAACACCTACACTCTCCTCTTATTCCTTGAAATCTAGCGCACGAATTAAGCCAGGGTTCCCTTAGTTCCAGCCTTACTCGTTACTTGTTACATTTATCTAAAGGAGTGGATTTGCTCATCCTGCATGTGAATCCAATAATGAAGTTAATTAGTGATAACATCAACAAGTCTAAACCTTAGAAAAATTAATTATTCTATATTAGGCGCCCCTCCGATATTTTAGGAACTTTTTCTAATATTGGTGAGCTCCCGTACCATAGTGAATAACTATGTCATTTCCATGCTTTGTTTGACTTTGTTTCTTTTTAGGTCCTGCTTCTAAGAAAATAAGTTTGACGGACAAAGAGGTTCGGGCTGCTGAAATCATTTTCACGGCATCATAGAGTTTGGGACGCTGATCGATTTTGCTAAATCTAGGCAATCTTTGCCAGTATGTCCTTCTTTCTTACGGAAAAAAGATTCTAGGGAAACCACCTATCCACTTTCCTGATGCTAAACGCTTGTCTTCGGGTTCCGATATGTTCAATGCATCGACCCTCTGTTGTTGGGTACTTCAGGTAGGATTGTTTTTCTCTTCTAGAGTGATTTCAAGTATTTAGGCTTTAGCTTTCTTATTCTTGTTTTTATGACATAGCAATTTCCGATTAGGTATCTAAGCTTCTGAAGAAATATCTTCCTTGGAGGCTTTAGCTCAGTCTGACACTGATGCTAAGAAAAGGCTTGTTGAATCCACTACTGAACCATCATCTAAATGACAAAAAGTGACATTTCCACCCCCAACTAAAGGTGTTATTACTACATCCACTAGTCAGAGGACTTATGGCACCGTAGTTTCTCTTGCTACATCTACTCAGGATGTTAGCTTTTCCCCGGTAGTGACCCCAGGAAGCAAGTTTGTAGAGAGTCTTTCGATGCCAAAGCATCTGGGAGCATCAAATTTAAGGGAATATAATATAATCCCACCTTCCTCTTCTCAACATGACAGTCCCCCGAAGTCACCCTTACTGACCTTTGATTTTGATGAATCTGTAAAGCTCGCTCTCTTTTCCGGTGACGTTACCAATATTTCAATGCCTTATACGTCTTCAGACTTGGAGAATTTTTATCGACATCTTATCTACACTACAAGAAAATACGATATATATTGCAATATATAATAACAGTATACCACGTGCTATAATAAAATTAGTAAAATGAAAAAAATATCACATAAATTGAGTTATATAAATTGATTCCGGTATTTTAGCTTGCCTTGGAAATTTGGATTGTTTTTTTATGAAGTAAAATTCCCCGCTCTCAAGTAAAATAAGGCGGCTACCATTTTTATTACTGAAGTAAAAACAAAGGCCGCCTAAATTTTTATTTCCCTCCTTTGCTCTCTACCTCGATTTGTCAAAATTTTGGCTTTTTTATTGATTCAATTTGGAAGTCGAATTTCGTTCCCTCAAGAAATCAACTTTCGTTCCTTCCAGATATTAATGGACTAAATGGCGCTATTTGGAACTTTAGAAATTGACCCACTTCAGCAACAAGCTCAACGACGCCATCTTCGGTTCATTCAAGATACATTGGAATCACCAATTGAGTTCTTCATTAGTAGGTAATTTTCCAAATCTTAACCTTAGTCAATTCGTTTGTTCAACCCTATGATTTATGTTTTTGTTTTTGTAATATGATGGAAAACGAACGGTGAAGTAGTTGCTGATTTATGTTGATTATTACACTTTGCGTTTGACACAAATTTTTCATTTACATTTATTCTGAGTAGCCTCAAAGATGGAAACTTATTCGTTGTCCTTGTTCTTGGTTTTGGGGAAAAATTCAGAGCAATACAGTAATTGAAGCATAGTACAAATACTTAGCTTTTTGCCCTTTGTTTAACTCAGATAATCTGTTACACTTATGGACTATTGCTTTTTTCTTACATGCGTAAATTCTTTGAAATGTACTCAGTATTCTGTGTAACAACCCGTATTTTCAGAATCAATTTAAAATTTTAATTTAAGTTATTTTAAGGAACATGGTAATGTAAATTGGTTATTTTTGCTAAACAAAGTTTGAGAATAATTTTAAAACTAGTTTTTATATTTTACTTGACTCAAAACAAACTCAATAAAATTATCAAATTGGTTATAAGCCTTGTGTTTGAAAATTTTGAAAATTCGATTTTAAGAATCACTGCATAGCCCTTAAAAAGTGAAATTTTGCTAGCGAGCTCAGAATTCAACGAGACCAATTTTGTTGGATTCGAAATGGCTAGATTTCAAATTTCATGCGAAACGAAGTTATTATGTTGCCGTGAGAGGCAAACCCGTTTGGGGTAAAATTGACAATCAGTTTACAAAGGAACGTTATTGAGACGATCTCAGAATTCGATTTCACTTTTTTTGGGGATTCATATCATCAAATAATGGTAGAATTCACAATTTCATAATTTTTAGAGTCAGCGTTTGAGAAATTAAACGGAAGATCATACGAACTTTGAATTCGACGAAACTTGATTTGTTCGACTCGTCATCACGTTTATATTCCGTATCCAAATTTCATGACAAACGGAGAACGTTTGCAGTCGGGCGATAATGGAGGAGAAATATGCATATAAAATCATTTTCTTCCTTTACCTTCTCACTTTCCTCCTTTCTCTCTTTTCTTCTTCTTCAAACAAAAATGACCTCCTCCTCTCCCCTAGGTCAGCCGTTGCCCTCTCCCACTGCCACCACCCGTCGTCGCTCCTCCCCTCCGACCACTCCTCCTCCTCTCTTTCCTCTCCTCGCTCTCTCTCTCTTTCTCCCTTCACAAACCACTTCCTCCAAAACCCTGGCCACCTCCTTCGCACCCACCGCTGCCGCCGCCACCCTCTGCCACCACCCGCTGACCTGCCTCCGCCAGTCAAGCCATCCCTGTAAAACCCCGCATTTTATAACAATTAAATATTTAAATAGAGAATATGTGTATATATATGCATGGACATAAATATTTAAAAGAATAAAAAGATTAGTGTAAATAATAATGCAATGCATGCGTTAAAAGAATGAAGAAATCAGTTGCATGCAGTGTAATATGTTGCATGCAATGATTTACAAATATTATACATTAATAATAAAAGAAGAATGAAAGAAAAAGATGCATGCAAAATAATAAGGTTAGATGCAATGGTTTAAATAAAAGATTGTAGCAAATATGAAAAGGAGGAATAAGAATAGAACAATGACCATCATTGTTCTAAGCCTTGTTAACAAAATCCTAAGTAGTCTAGTTAGTTAGAACATGTGGCTTTCAAGTGAGAGGTGCAAGGTTCGATCCTTACCAGCACCATATTTTTATTTTAAGGAAACGACTAAAATAACACATGTTCTAAAGAGAAAATATGTATAAACGCACATATAAGGAAAAATATACATATAAAGAAGTATAGAAAAATATATGTATATATGTATATGAGAATATATATGTATATATGTACATATATATATATTTGAAAATTGGTAGTCTTTATTATCCACTAAATAACGATACAAAAGATAGGTTAGCAAACTAACCGTTACAACTAAAACAGAAATATAAAAGTAATACAAACAAAATAAACCTACTATAATAAACATCGGCCAACAAAAGACCTTCGACCCACTTTAGCGTGCAAACTGCACCCCTCTTCCACAAACACTACTAAATCATACAAACCACATCTCCACCTTGTAATCATATCAGATTTCCCGTCTTTGTATATTATTATGCAGTTGTCTTGAAATTTGAAGCTTGCAAATATATGTACATCTAACTTCTTCCTATTTCCATGATCATTACCATATTTCAGCTCAGATGTAAATCCATAACTCCTATATGTTGATCCATTCCAATATCAACGTATTATATCAATCAGTGATGTAGAGAACAAACACCCCATACATGAATCATCGAACAGTAGGAGGAAGAATATTAGCAGATCATTGAAATAACACCATTCCAACCAAAAAAATACCCAAACTGGAAACAGCTTACAACTCTTAGTTTGCTATTAAATCCCAAAAAAATACAATTCCAAACAATCGGTCTGGTTGATGAATCATAGACACCTATGAATCAATCCGATGTCTAGAATCGATAGCTTAAAATATGGATTTTATAGCTGAAAACTGAAATTGCTCCAGTCATGAAAATCCAGTACAAGTCTTTGGTTGAACACTTAAATAGGAAGAAATCATACTTCATCAACTGCTCATGAACATGAATCTAAATACCATATAATAAAGTTCGATCACATCCATCGCAGTATTAAAAATAACCTCAGGATGCATTGATATTCTGATAAACATAAACAATTTAATGAAGAAGAACAACTGCTACATTAAGATCAAAGACCAGATCTCTTTTTCAAACTAAAAACAAAACTTTAGCCAAGCGTGGAGATGAACAACCACGAAATCAACCACTGATTCAGATCTTACAGACCGCAGAAATATAAAACCATATTCATACTATCACCTTTAATCTCAAAGTAACCCTATCAACATAAACTTCAGACCAAACGCTCCTATTTCCCAAATCCAATGCTAAAAATAAACAGATCTAAACATACCAGATGCTGGAAGATGTTAAAGAATCAGCAGTTTGGTTATGAGGAGCCGGAAGTGATTCAACACTTTCGCCGGCAACGCCAGATCCCACCTCCCCCAAAGTCTTGATCTCTAGATCTAAACAAGTTCACATCATATTTGATAGATCTGAATTGCGCACGCTACATGGATCCGAAATAGAGTTGGCATTTCGCTTTTGTTAAACCAAATTCAAATCCAG
This sequence comes from Allium sativum, assembly GCA_030737875.1. NCBI lineage: Eukaryota > Viridiplantae > Streptophyta > Magnoliopsida > Asparagales > Amaryllidaceae > Allium > Allium sativum. The sequence continues at coordinate 42,808 of JASFAX010003050.1, forward strand.
ACATGAACGAAATCATACGAATGAAATAGAGTGGAAAACTGATAGAAAACAGACGTAAATCCAAAAGAAAACAAATGGAAATCTCATAGAAATTAGGTAGAACAAAGATAAATGAAATACTCACGCATGAGCAAAAGCAGGCGATTTGCCTGTTGCCTATATATATATATACACACATATATACATATACATATACATACATATATATATATATATATACAAGAGAATAGTTCAAAATAAGGTTGCAATCAAAGAAATATGGTAAGAATTAAATAACAGCATAACACCGTTTGAATTTTGAAATCAAAATAAAATTTATGTGTATATATAAGCATAAAATGGTCATTGAAAGATTTGTATACATATAAGAAGATTATATGTAAACATATTAGTTAGATAAATCTAAGAGAGTATAACCAAACGTTTAAAATCAAAAACGTCAAAACGATGAACATCTACCCAGAAAAGCTAGAAGGACCCAGGGTGTCGACCCTGGGGTCGACATCAACATAGGGGGGTCAACCCTAGGGTCGACACATAGACTTGAGGGGTCGACCCCAACCCAGATCCGGGCAGATTCATCGATGAACCTAGACTGTTTTCTTAACCAAGTTCGATGCTGACTCAGTGTTGTGTGTACAATACGATCCTGAACACCTATAAATAGGCAAGCAGAGCCTATCCTAAATCTCATATTTTCTGAGACGATATCTGTACCTTGCCATTCTTCTTCCTCCTCAAATCTCTTCAAAAAAAATAGAATAATTAGTTTAGGAAATTTCCGATTCAAGATCTGGAGGAAAAAATGAATATTAATAAAGAAGGCGTCCGTAATTTTATTCGAAGTAAGGTAATTTCTTGGATCTGGTCTATTCAAATTTTCTTCTCTTACTTCCCTTTTTCTCTTAGTTGAGAATTATGGATCCATGGTTGTTTAGGTTCTAAATTCAGTTAGGAGAACCATGGAATGCTATATCT
>JASFAX010000314.1:0-2500 GCA_030737875.1 Allium sativum
AAAGTTGATAGGGCAGAAATTTGAATGATGCGTCGCTGGCACAAAGGCCATTGCGATCGGGTCAAGTTATAATGAAATCATCAAAGCATCGAGCAAAGCTCGTGTCAGCCTTTTTATCTAATAAATGCGTCCCTTCCAAAAGTTGGGCTTTGTTGCACGTATTAGCTCTAGAATTACTACGGTTATCCGAGTAGCACGTACCATCAACAAACTATAACTGATTTAATGAGCATTCGCAGTTTCACAGTCTGAATTTGTTAATACTTACACATGCATGGCTTAATCTTTGAGACAAGCATATGACTACTGGCAGGATCAACCAGGTAGGAAAAGTCTTTAAGTCACCGACAACATGACGAGCATACTCTTAATATTAGAGATGACGACACAAGACACAATTGTACGATGTCTTTTCACAAAGAGCGGACAAAATCGAAATACATTTAATGCAAACAAGGCACCTGTCCTTGAAAGCCAAATCGATGCACCACATCCATAAAACTTTGAAACCACTCAACAACCAATAATCTTAAGCGCTTTCCAACATCGCTGATTATCATCGTAGAAGGTGGCCTCATTGGTCATCCTCCCCATCGCCACATGGCATGGTGAAGAACAACAACATAGGTAAAACCAACAAATTCCATTTCGATATCATTAGAAGGCAAAAGGGGCTCGCACGTTATGTTTCAAACAAAAAGTACGATAATGGTGCTTTTTCGTTGGTTGGCTGCAACAAAGCAGGGAGCCCAACGAGTAAATACACCGATAACCACTCACATGCCTTGCGACCACAACCCATTCAAATTCTCAGCCATCCCCACTAAGTTGAAATAAATCGACTAGTAGAAAAGGTCCAAGAAAAATAAACAGGATGATCCGCTAAGCACGAAAAACCTTTCTCATCCGAAAAACCAAGCAACCCATTTTCGTTGATCGATCCACGTTCAACTTGGTTCTCACACGATCCTTTCGAATCGTTAACAAACCGACAAAAAACCGAGGTGTACCAATTTGCCGAAAAATCCACGCAACAAATTTTGTTCCGATCGGTGCACAGCTTGATTTCCGCCAGATCCATCCAATTTTCAAAAAATCAGTTAAATCTTGCAAACACAAAACTTTCCCGTGATCGCCCATGTTTCAGCATGGTTTCTGCTTAATACGTCCAGTTTTCAATAAAACTGGGAAATCTTGCCAGAACCAAACTTTCCTGCAAGCGCTCACGTTTCAGCACTGTTTCTGCCTGATCCGCCCAATTTTCGAAAATATCGGTGAAATTTAGCGAAAATCAAACTTTCCTGTACTCGCCCACATTTCAGCATGGTTTCTTCCTGATTAGTCCAGTTTTCGAGAAAATAGGAAAATCTCACCGAAACCAAAGATTCTCGTAATCGCCCATGTTTCTGCTTGATACGTCCAATTTTCGAAAAAACTGGGAAATCTCGCCAGAACCGAACTTTCCCATGAGCGGCCACGTTTCACCAGGGTTTCTGCTTGATACGTCCTATTTTCGAAAAAACCGGAAAAATCCAACTAAAACCAAGCTTTCCTGCAATTGCCCACATTTCAGCATGGTTCTAGCTAGATTTGGCCAGTTTTCGGAAAAACTGGTGAAATCCAACCAAAACCAAACTTTTCCGAGATATCGCCCACGTTTCAGCATGGTTTCTTCCTGATCAGTCCCGTTTTCGAGAAAATAGGAAAATCTCGCAGAAACCAAAGATTCCCGTAATCGCCCATGTTTCTGCTTGATACGTCCAGTTTTCGAAAAAACTGGGAAATCTTGCCAGAACCGCACTTTCCCATGAGCGACCACGTTTCACCAGGGTTTCTGCTTGATACGTCCTATTTTCGAAAAAACTGGAAAAATCCAGCCAAAACCAAGCTTTCCTGTAATTGCCCACATTTCAGCATGGTTCTAGCTAGATTTGGCCAGTTTTCGGAAAAACTGGTGAAATCCAACCAAAACCAAACTTTTCCGAGATCGCAACAAAAATATTTTTAAAAAAATTTTTAAAAAAATTTGGGGAGGGCACTTCCATCGAAAACATTTTCAAAAAATTTTTTTTTAAAATTTTTTTTTTTTTAAATATTTAAAAATTAATATTTTTAAATATTTAAAAAAAAAAAAAATTTCTCCGAAAAATCCACACAAAAAAAATTTGTTGATCGACCAACGTTTCAGCTTGCGTTTTGCCTGATCCATTTTGGTCGATCCTTCCCCTTCCTCCTCCTCCTCACCCTCCCCCCCCAATATAGGAATATATGGAATTTAGCCTAATATGACCCCGGTAGTCCAAAGTGTCTCTGCTACGTAGGTAAATCCGACCACATTTTTTTTTGTGGTTTTACCATGTAGTCACTGGGTTTTTGAGTGATCTGCATGTGTTTTCCGAATCTGGCACTTTGCCAAGTGCCAAATCTGGTACTTTGGCAAATCTGGTACTTTGCCAAATCCAAGGCGTGCCAAGCCCGATGCGCACACGTGAAAATTCAA
>JASFAX010000314.1:12500-15000 GCA_030737875.1 Allium sativum
TTCCGAGATCGCAACAAAAATATTTTTAAAAAAATTTTTAAAAAAATTTGGGGAGGGCACTTCCATCGAAAACATTTTCAAAAAATTTTTTTTTAAAATTTTTTTTTTTTTAAATATTTAAAAATTAATATTTTTAAATATTTAAAAAAAAAAAAAATTTCTCCGAAAAATCCACACAAAAAAAATTTGTTGATCGACCAACGTTTCAGCTTGCGTTTTGCCTGATCCATTTTGGTCGATCCTTCCCCTTCCTCCTCCTCCTCACCCTCCCCCCCCAATATAGGAATATATGGAATTTAGCCTAATATGACCCCGGTAGTCCAAAGTGTCTCTGCTACGTAGGTAAATCCGACCACATTTTTTTTTGTGGTTTTACCATGTAGTCACTGGGTTTTTGAGTGATCTGCATGTGTTTTCCGAATCTGGCACTTTGCCAAGTGCCAAATCTGGTACTTTGGCAAATCTGGTACTTTGCCAAATCCAAGGCGTGCCAAGCCCGATGCGCACACGTGAAAATTCAATGTTTCACCGTGTTTTTCAGCCTGGTACTTTGGCAAACCTGGTACTTTGCCAAGTGCCAAATCTGGTACTTTGCCAAATCCAAGCTGTGGCAAGCCCGATGCGCACACGTGAAAATCTAACGTTTCACCGTGTTTTTCACCATTTTTTGAGTGCCAAATCTGGTACTTTGGCAAATGTGGTACTTTGCCAAATCCAAGGCGTGCGGAGCCCGATTAGCACACGCGAAAATTCGATGTTTCACCGTGTTTTTTGGCCTGGTACTTTGGCAAACCTGGTACTTTGCCAAATGGCAAATCTGGTACTTTGCCAAATCCAAAGCGTGCCAAGCCCGATGCGCACACGCGAAATTTCATTGTTTCACCGTGTTTTTCAGCCTGGTACTTTGGCAAACCTGGTACTTTGCCAAGTGCCAAGTCTGGTACTTTGCCAAATCCAAGCTGTGCCAAGCCCGATGCGCACACGTGAAAATCCAATGTTTCACCGTGTTTTTCACCATTTTTTGAGTGTCAAATCTGGTACTTTGGCAAATGTGGTACTTTGCCAAATCCAAGGCGTGCGGAGCCCGATTAGCACACGCGAAAAATCAATGTTTCACCGTGTTTTTCAGCCTGGTACTTTGGCAAACCTGGTACTTTGCCAAGTGCCAAATCTGGTACTTTGCCAAACCCAAGGCGTGCGGAGCCCGATTAGCACACGCGAAAATTCAATGTTTCACCGTGTTTTTCAGCCTGGTACTTTGGCAAACCTGGTACTTTGCCAAGTGCCAAATCTGGTACTTTGCCAAACCAAGGCGTGCGGAGCCCAATTAGCACACGTGAAAATTCGATGTTTCACCGTGTTTTTAAGCCCTTTTTGAGTGCCAAATCTGGTACTTTGCAAAGTGCCAAATCTGGTACTTTGCCAAACCTGGTACTTTGCCAAAACCAAGCCGTGCCGAGCCCGATGCGCACACGTGAAAATCCAATGTTTCACCGTGTTTTTCACCATTTTTTGAGTGTCAAATCTGGTACTTTGGCAAATGTGGTACTTTGCCAAATCCAAGGCGTGCGGAGCCCGATTAGCACACGCGAAAATTCGATGTTTCACCGTGTTTTTCAGCCTGGTACTTTGGCAAACCTGGTACTTTGCCAAGTGCCAAATCTGGTACTTTGCCAAATCCAAGGCGTGCCTAGCCCGATGAGCACACGTAAAAATTCAATGTTTCACCGTGTTTTTAAGCCTTTTTTGAGTGCCAAATCTGGTACTTTGCAAAGTGCCGAATCTGGTACTTTGCCAAACCTGGTACTTTGCCAAAACGAAGCCGTGCCGAGCCCGATGCGCACACGTGAAAATCCAATGTTTCACCATGTTTTTCACTATTTTTTGAGTGCCAAATCTGGTACTTTGGCAAATCCAAGGCGTGCCAAGCCCGATTAGCACACGTCGAAATCCAATGTTTCACCGTGTTTTTCAGCCTGGTACTTTGGCAAACCTGGTACTTTGTCAAGTGCTAAATCTGGTAATTCGCCAAATCCAAGTCGTGACAAGCCCGATGAGCACACGTGAAAATCCAATGTTTCACCGTGTTTTCAAGCCTTTTTTGAGTGCCAAACCTGGTACTTTGCCAAATCTTGTACTTCGGTAAATCTGGTAATTTGCCAAATCCAAGACGTGCCAAGCCCGATGCGCACACGTGAACACCATTAACTCGAACACCTTCTTTACCAGAAAGCTGGTCAACCGATCGCGTTTGAGCCTTCGGCGCGGAGGTTTCGTAAATTTCACGGGTAAATGTTTGAAATTCCATAGGCTTAGATTTTAGTGTCAGCGCACGTTACAGCTTGCTTTTCGCCTGGTCCGCTCTTCCAATATAAAATCCAGGCACAATGGGCTTTTCTTATAAGTCCACGGAATTATATTTCGGTGGTCGGTCGATCGATGTACCTATTGGATTACTCATTGTCCCATTTTTCTGTCTGTGGCTACTCACCAAGGAATT
>JASFAX010000314.1:22500-25000 GCA_030737875.1 Allium sativum
AACCGAACTTTCCCATGAGCGGCCACGTTTCACCAGGGTTTCTGCTTGATACGTCCTATTTTCGAAAAAACCGGAAAAATCCAACTAAAACCAAGCTTTCCTGCAATTGCCCACATTTCAGCATGGTTCTAGCTAGATTTGGCCAGTTTTCGGAAAAACTGGTGAAATCCAACCAAAACCAAACTTTTCCGAGATATCGCCCACGTTTCAGCATGGTTTCTTCCTGATCAGTCCCGTTTTCGAGAAAATAGGAAAATCTCGCAGAAACCAAAGATTCCCGTAATCGCCCATGTTTCTGCTTGATACGTCCAGTTTTCGAAAAAACTGGGAAATCTTGCCAGAACCGCACTTTCCCATGAGCGACCACGTTTCACCAGGGTTTCTGCTTGATACGTCCTATTTTCGAAAAAACTGGAAAAATCCAGCCAAAACCAAGCTTTCCTGTAATTGCCCACATTTCAGCATGGTTCTAGCTAGATTTGGCCAGTTTTCGGAAAAACTGGTGAAATCCAACCAAAACCAAACTTTTCCGAGATCGCAACAAAAATATTTTTAAAAAAATTTTTAAAAAAATTTGGGGAGGGCACTTCCATCGAAAACATTTTCAAAAAATTTTTTTTTAAAATTTTTTTTTTTTTAAATATTTAAAAATTAATATTTTTAAATATTTAAAAAAAAAAAAAATTTCTCCGAAAAATCCACACAAAAAAAATTTGTTGATCGACCAACGTTTCAGCTTGCGTTTTGCCTGATCCATTTTGGTCGATCCTTCCCCTTCCTCCTCCTCCTCACCCTCCCCCCCCAATATAGGAATATATGGAATTTAGCCTAATATGACCCCGGTAGTCCAAAGTGTCTCTGCTACGTAGGTAAATCCGACCACATTTTTTTTTGTGGTTTTACCATGTAGTCACTGGGTTTTTGAGTGATCTGCATGTGTTTTCCGAATCTGGCACTTTGCCAAGTGCCAAATCTGGTACTTTGGCAAATCTGGTACTTTGCCAAATCCAAGGCGTGCCAAGCCCGATGCGCACACGTGAAAATTCAATGTTTCACCGTGTTTTTCAGCCTGGTACTTTGGCAAACCTGGTACTTTGCCAAGTGCCAAATCTGGTACTTTGCCAAATCCAAGCTGTGGCAAGCCCGATGCGCACACGTGAAAATCTAACGTTTCACCGTGTTTTTCACCATTTTTTGAGTGCCAAATCTGGTACTTTGGCAAATGTGGTACTTTGCCAAATCCAAGGCGTGCGGAGCCCGATTAGCACACGCGAAAATTCGATGTTTCACCGTGTTTTTTGGCCTGGTACTTTGGCAAACCTGGTACTTTGCCAAATGGCAAATCTGGTACTTTGCCAAATCCAAAGCGTGCCAAGCCCGATGCGCACACGCGAAATTTCATTGTTTCACCGTGTTTTTCAGCCTGGTACTTTGGCAAACCTGGTACTTTGCCAAGTGCCAAGTCTGGTACTTTGCCAAATCCAAGCTGTGCCAAGCCCGATGCGCACACGTGAAAATCCAATGTTTCACCGTGTTTTTCACCATTTTTTGAGTGTCAAATCTGGTACTTTGGCAAATGTGGTACTTTGCCAAATCCAAGGCGTGCGGAGCCCGATTAGCACACGCGAAAAATCAATGTTTCACCGTGTTTTTCAGCCTGGTACTTTGGCAAACCTGGTACTTTGCCAAGTGCCAAATCTGGTACTTTGCCAAACCCAAGGCGTGCGGAGCCCGATTAGCACACGCGAAAATTCAATGTTTCACCGTGTTTTTCAGCCTGGTACTTTGGCAAACCTGGTACTTTGCCAAGTGCCAAATCTGGTACTTTGCCAAACCAAGGCGTGCGGAGCCCAATTAGCACACGTGAAAATTCGATGTTTCACCGTGTTTTTAAGCCCTTTTTGAGTGCCAAATCTGGTACTTTGCAAAGTGCCAAATCTGGTACTTTGCCAAACCTGGTACTTTGCCAAAACCAAGCCGTGCCGAGCCCGATGCGCACACGTGAAAATCCAATGTTTCACCGTGTTTTTCACCATTTTTTGAGTGTCAAATCTGGTACTTTGGCAAATGTGGTACTTTGCCAAATCCAAGGCGTGCGGAGCCCGATTAGCACACGCGAAAATTCGATGTTTCACCGTGTTTTTCAGCCTGGTACTTTGGCAAACCTGGTACTTTGCCAAGTGCCAAATCTGGTACTTTGCCAAATCCAAGGCGTGCCTAGCCCGATGAGCACACGTAAAAATTCAATGTTTCACCGTGTTTTTAAGCCTTTTTTGAGTGCCAAATCTGGTACTTTGCAAAGTGCCGAATCTGGTACTTTGCCAAACCTGGTACTTTGCCAAAACGAAGCCGTGCCGAGCCCGATGCGCACACGTGAAAATCCAATGTTTCACCATGTTTTTCACTATTTTTTGAGTGCCAAATCTGGTACTTTGGCAAATCCAAGGCGTGCCAAGCCCGATTAGCACACGTCGAAATCCAATGTTTCACCGTGTTTTTC
>JASFAX010000314.1:65000-67500 GCA_030737875.1 Allium sativum
GAAAAAACTGGAAAAATCCAGCCAAAACCAAGCTTTCCTGTAATTGCCCACATTTCAGCATGGTTCTAGCTAGATTTGGCCAGTTTTCGGAAAAACTGGTGAAATCCAACCAAAACCAAACTTTTCCGAGATCGCAACAAAAATATTTTTAAAAAAATTTTTAAAAAAATTTGGGGAGGGCACTTCCATCGAAAACATTTTCAAAAAATTTTTTTTTAAAATTTTTTTTTTTTTAAATATTTAAAAATTAATATTTTTAAATATTTAAAAAAAAAAAAAATTTCTCCGAAAAATCCACACAAAAAAAATTTGTTGATCGACCAACGTTTCAGCTTGCGTTTTGCCTGATCCATTTTGGTCGATCCTTCCCCTTCCTCCTCCTCCTCACCCTCCCCCCCCAATATAGGAATATATGGAATTTAGCCTAATATGACCCCGGTAGTCCAAAGTGTCTCTGCTACGTAGGTAAATCCGACCACATTTTTTTTTGTGGTTTTACCATGTAGTCACTGGGTTTTTGAGTGATCTGCATGTGTTTTCCGAATCTGGCACTTTGCCAAGTGCCAAATCTGGTACTTTGGCAAATCTGGTACTTTGCCAAATCCAAGGCGTGCCAAGCCCGATGCGCACACGTGAAAATTCAATGTTTCACCGTGTTTTTCAGCCTGGTACTTTGGCAAACCTGGTACTTTGCCAAGTGCCAAATCTGGTACTTTGCCAAATCCAAGCTGTGGCAAGCCCGATGCGCACACGTGAAAATCTAACGTTTCACCGTGTTTTTCACCATTTTTTGAGTGCCAAATCTGGTACTTTGGCAAATGTGGTACTTTGCCAAATCCAAGGCGTGCGGAGCCCGATTAGCACACGCGAAAATTCGATGTTTCACCGTGTTTTTTGGCCTGGTACTTTGGCAAACCTGGTACTTTGCCAAATGGCAAATCTGGTACTTTGCCAAATCCAAAGCGTGCCAAGCCCGATGCGCACACGCGAAATTTCATTGTTTCACCGTGTTTTTCAGCCTGGTACTTTGGCAAACCTGGTACTTTGCCAAGTGCCAAGTCTGGTACTTTGCCAAATCCAAGCTGTGCCAAGCCCGATGCGCACACGTGAAAATCCAATGTTTCACCGTGTTTTTCACCATTTTTTGAGTGTCAAATCTGGTACTTTGGCAAATGTGGTACTTTGCCAAATCCAAGGCGTGCGGAGCCCGATTAGCACACGCGAAAAATCAATGTTTCACCGTGTTTTTCAGCCTGGTACTTTGGCAAACCTGGTACTTTGCCAAGTGCCAAATCTGGTACTTTGCCAAACCCAAGGCGTGCGGAGCCCGATTAGCACACGCGAAAATTCAATGTTTCACCGTGTTTTTCAGCCTGGTACTTTGGCAAACCTGGTACTTTGCCAAGTGCCAAATCTGGTACTTTGCCAAACCAAGGCGTGCGGAGCCCAATTAGCACACGTGAAAATTCGATGTTTCACCGTGTTTTTAAGCCCTTTTTGAGTGCCAAATCTGGTACTTTGCAAAGTGCCAAATCTGGTACTTTGCCAAACCTGGTACTTTGCCAAAACCAAGCCGTGCCGAGCCCGATGCGCACACGTGAAAATCCAATGTTTCACCGTGTTTTTCACCATTTTTTGAGTGTCAAATCTGGTACTTTGGCAAATGTGGTACTTTGCCAAATCCAAGGCGTGCGGAGCCCGATTAGCACACGCGAAAATTCGATGTTTCACCGTGTTTTTCAGCCTGGTACTTTGGCAAACCTGGTACTTTGCCAAGTGCCAAATCTGGTACTTTGCCAAATCCAAGGCGTGCCTAGCCCGATGAGCACACGTAAAAATTCAATGTTTCACCGTGTTTTTAAGCCTTTTTTGAGTGCCAAATCTGGTACTTTGCAAAGTGCCGAATCTGGTACTTTGCCAAACCTGGTACTTTGCCAAAACGAAGCCGTGCCGAGCCCGATGCGCACACGTGAAAATCCAATGTTTCACCATGTTTTTCACTATTTTTTGAGTGCCAAATCTGGTACTTTGGCAAATCCAAGGCGTGCCAAGCCCGATTAGCACACGTCGAAATCCAATGTTTCACCGTGTTTTTCAGCCTGGTACTTTGGCAAACCTGGTACTTTGTCAAGTGCTAAATCTGGTAATTCGCCAAATCCAAGTCGTGACAAGCCCGATGAGCACACGTGAAAATCCAATGTTTCACCGTGTTTTCAAGCCTTTTTTGAGTGCCAAACCTGGTACTTTGCCAAATCTTGTACTTCGGTAAATCTGGTAATTTGCCAAATCCAAGACGTGCCAAGCCCGATGCGCACACGTGAACACCATTAACTCGAACACCTTCTTTACCAGAAAGCTGGTCAACCGATCGCGTTTGAGCCTTCGGCGCGGAGGTTTCGTAAATTTCACGGGTAAATGTTTGAAATTCCATAGGCTTAGATTTTAGTGTCAGCGCACGTTACAGCTTGCTTTTCGCCTGGTCCGCTCTTCCAATATAAAA
>JASFAX010003051.1:0-43780 GCA_030737875.1 Allium sativum
TTTGGCTATCTTACAGTTTATAGCAATTTAGATCCAACACCCCCATTTACAGTTCATGCCAAAACTAGATTTTATATTCTAGTTTACAGTTTATGCCAAACTAGATTTCATATTCTAGTTTACCGTTTATGCCCAAAACTTAATTTGCATACCAACTACCTATTTTGTGGCCCATTAAACCATTTACCATTTACGCCCGATGTATGTAAATTATGCTAACATACTTATTATGCTTAATTTAGACACCCAATTCTGATTTAATATTCTAATTTCAGTTCATGTCAAAACTAGACTTGTTATTCTAATTTTCATCAAATTATGCCAATTTCCAAGTTTAGTCAATTTCATGTTTTTCCCCAAAAGGTATTCCCATCGTTCGTATAATCGTGATTCAACCTAGATCATAAATAGAGATAGATTCGTGGATAGAAGGGAATGAGCCAAAATGCCATGAAAGAACGGACATAACAATTGGCATAAGATGACAATTCAAAGGCACATAGATATGGTAATATTACGACATGAAAAGGGTTGAATAGCGACGTAGGTTCAAGAGCATGGGTAGACCTAACTTAATAGGTAAATTCCCAAGATCTAAAACCAAATAAAACCAAGAATAGGCAGAATAGATAATCAGGTTTAGACCCAATTTCACAGTCACAAAACTTAAGCAACACTTTCCTAGTCATGAATCATAGGTGTTTTAATCACAGTTGTCCTTGTTATGTCATAGGCAATAGTTTATGTTTCCTAATCAAAGGCATAGGCTTGTATTCATAGTCAAGAAAATAATTCTCATAGTCACAGTCACAGTCATAGGCATTGTTCATAGTCATAGGCAATGTTCATAGTCATAGGCAATGTTCATAGTTATAGGCAAGGCCTAATTGGTCATCGAATCATAACAGTTCTTAATTAGGTCCAAAGATACAGGCACAGATTCGAATAGAAAGATTTGGCACATTCTTTTATTCCTTTAATTTCATGTCACGAATAGAGAAAACGTTCAAATCTAAAAATAACTGACTTACAGAGATTAGATTAGATTCGTAGAAAAACAGTCGTTAAAGTCGTTTGAATCTTCACTTGAATTCTAGATTGACTTGAACCTCTTCTTGAAAGTCTTTAACAGCATTTCCTCGTCTTGGTTTTTTTATTATTTTATTATTTTTATTTATTCATACATTTTCTCAGAGGCAGCATAAGGATAGAAAAGAATTGTGAATAGAGAAGGAGACTAAGGCTGTTTATATAGGATTAGGCAGACGAATCTGGTCAGAATGGCGTCCGGAGACAGAAGAACGAACCAGACTGCAGATCCGGAAAAAGCAGGGGAGACGACCCCCAGGTCGACTACCCAGTCGACCTGGGTACCCCAGGTTGACTACCCAGCCGACCTGGGTCTTTGGGCGGGAAAATTCCCGCCCAGCCCAATCTGGGTCTGCTTTTCGAATTTGAACTCGTTTTCTGACCTGTTCGAATTTTAAATCGAATTCTGAAACTTCTGAAGGCCATAACTCCTTCATACGGAGTCCGATTAACGGAAACTCGGACTATATCTCATGCAGAATTCCGAGACAAACGCAATAGCGCATCCCGTTTCCCTTGATTTTGATTTTAAATTTAATTCTGCCTTGATTGGTGAATCCTAGTGTTACAGAATTACAGGTTGTTACATTCTCCCCCACTTAAAAGGATTTCGTCCCCGAAATCTTCAAGTTAGGAAGAATGTGTCCTACCATCCAATCACCCATCTACTCAACCATTCAATCACAGGCATTCATTGTCCTTAAAATATTTCTAATGCTTTCATGTTCATATGCATAGTGTGTGTATATGTCTTTATCTAATGCAAAATCAGGCGGTCTACTGATTCAGTTGACCTCCTTAATGCGAATCATGTCAGTGCCATGCGTCCAATCATGTATGCAAGCATCCCTAGTTATGTAAATACTACATGCGTGCACATCCATTCATTCATATGCAACATCCATTTGATAACATATCCATTTCAACTTACAAACAAATACATATATGTAAATGCAATATGAAAGCGTCCGAATTGATCTAGTGCCTAATACGTATGCATATGCATTCACGAGCAACCATGAGCAACCACTTGCAACCATCAACCATAACATGTTTCAAATACATGTTTACATCCATTGGCTTCTACCTAAGGATCAAAGATATGACCTAGAGGATATACTTTGGAAAGAGAGAAACAATTATGCGTAAAACTCCTAAAAAAAGAAATCAAGGATGCACCCTTAAGGAAAAGGGTATGATGTTAGTATCTAGCCTCCTTGAGCTTTACTCCACTGTATCTTAACTAATTTAACTTCACGATTGTGAAGTTCCTGATCTCCTTTTCCAAAATAAACAGATGTCAATCATGGCACCAAGTATATGTACTAAGATGATTAGAGGTCTCCCTCTTATCCGCCATGCCATAAATATAAGGGTCGAAAGGTTACTACGTGCTTTTTAGAGTGCCTGCCACAACTATTCATCTCTCACGCAAACCATCCTAGTCGAACTCAACATTCCTCAAGTACAAGCCCCAAAGGCCTAAACCAATATCAGACAAGCACCCAAGGAATATCTCCTCCGAATTTAGACGATCTACGTGAGATGATATAAGCAATCTCGATAGCTATTCTCAAATCCCTACTAACCAAAAATAAACTGGTCGGACCATCAATTGGATTTGAGACTCTAGTGGGATCTTTCTACTATACAAGTACTATGGTGCAGAGACTCAACTATGGAAGTGGATATGAACAAATGCGAAGCGCTAAAACCAAAGGAAAGAGTATGAACAGCAAAAACTAGACTCTTCCAACAGAACTTTACTACCCTTCTCCTAGGTGCGCTTGGTGGTGAAAGTATGTACTTGCCCTTTTGAAAATCTAGTTCCTCATTCTTTCCCTTGTCCTTAATTATATGCCCTATCATACCCTGGTAAAGATACTTCCTCTTGTCTTAGGTTTTATAATTTCTTCCTCCTTCGTGAGCTAAATCTACAACCATGAATTTCTCATCCTAGGGTTGTGCTCCCTAGCCAAACTCCTCATCCCCTTCCGTGTGTAACCATGTTGACAAATATTTCGAAAGCTGCTTCCATCGTACAGAAAACCCTATAAGCTTGAAAGAAAACTAGCCGCAGGTGAAACTACTACGGTTATAGATGGAAGTCGGGCACTACTTCGCCCTTCGATGAGGTTACCTCCCAGAAAGCCGGGAGCCCCAGAGACTCAAGAAAGAAGGAGATAAGAATTCAAATAGAGGAAGAGAAGATAGTGCGTATGGCTTTGGGGAATATGCCTTTAAAACAAATCTTTTCTCTTGAAAATGCTTCTTTTAAAACCGTTTTGAAAATAATTTTTCAAATCCTTTATCTGATCTGGTAACCTTCAGTTCTGATACCACGTGTAACACCCCACATCCGTTAGTGTCACTCACAAAGGGAATGCACTAAGTTCTGTGGAGCATTTAGGGTAAAAGATGCAGATAAATTACAAGACAGACAGAAATTAAACAGCGGAAAATAAAACATTGCTTTATTGATAAAATAGTTTGTACAATGATTTATTTACAATATCAGAGTATCATCTGTCTTACAAAATAAAGAAGCATAAAACAACATTTATATTCCCCAATTTTAGCAAGAGCCAGCCATAGCATCTGAAAAGAGAATCCAAGCAAACTTCGACAAATCTTCAAGCTGGGAAAGAGTGACAGTCCAACTTAACCTGAGCTATACTATTCCCTCCTTTACTACTTGGGGGGGGGGGACGGAAGAAAAGAAGACGAAAGGAAAACAGAGTCAGACATAAAGGCTGAGTAAGTTCAGTAACTTCTAGCATGTGAACATGGAAAAACAAAACGAGATGAATTAACTGAATACAAGATAACGCCATGATGATAGGGTCAGCAAGATTAGACAAGATAATCACAAGATTGCTAACATAAGATAAACTGGATATGCTCTAGTACTTTCGCTGCTTCCCTATTTCCTTGTTATATGGCTTTCTATATCTCTGAACCACCTAACTAGTGTCCCAACTAGTAACGATAACGTGATCCCAATCCCTGTATTTTCCATTTCCTTCAGGCATACATTTATTATTTATTACCTAGATCTAATCTAGGGTTTTCTATCAAGTGCTTTCTAGATTCAACTAGAGTTTCCGCTATCTGCTAAACGCTTCTCGGATTCAGGGTTTATGCCACCTAGTCCAACTAGGGATTATGCTACCTGTCGAACGATGCCCCCAAGTCTAGGACACACTACCTAGAGTGTTATATGTTCCTATACTTCCCCACGCATGTATCGCGAATCGTTATCGCTTGTCTAGATGCACATGTCCTGTAATGTGCAACCCGAGTCCTGTGGCAGGGCAAATCAAGGAATATAGAACTCGGTCGGGAGCTTTCAGATATCTACCGATGCCGATGCTAAGGTCTGTTTTTGTTCCAGTGGCTACGGACCCACTTGACCCCTCCCTCAACTAATGAAAGGCACACCTTCAAAAATGAGAACTATACGCAGGCCTCCGGTGCCCCACTATCCTATGGCCATCCTCACCCATAACTAGATAGCAAGTATATGGTCTTTTGGAGTTCTCCGCCTTTCCGATTTACGTATCTCGATTGACTCAAGATGGATGGTAGACGACGAGTTGCTATCACAGGGCTACCGTTTTCTCGCCGAATCACGCCGGTCCATCCTAGTCTTTAGGTTTCCATATATTGCAACCAAGGCATACCCCTGGTTCTTCTAACGCAGACCTTAACCTCTGTGAGCCCAGGATTATCATCTGCAGTCTCACAGAGGGATACCAAGAGTACCCTCACGTCCCCTCGAAGCCTCGGGCTTCGAAACCCAATTCGTTGGAGCCTTTGTTTTAATTAGACGGACGTTCACTCCTTCCCGTGTTATACTAAGAATTACTACTTAGTTATACTAACTAAGGTTTACCGCTTAGTTTCCAGAATCATTGTTTTCTTAACTAAGGTTTACTACTTAGCTCCTTTTAACTAAGGTTTTGCTACTTAGTTCTCTTTCCCATCAAATTTGGATTGGTTAAGTGTCATTAGTCAATTCAAGCTAACTTAACCCTCTTCATTTATCTCGTCAAACTGGTTAAGTGTTATCAGTAATTCATGTTGACTTAACCCTACCACAAACCAAGTTATATTGGTTAAGTATTTCTTATTACTTAACCCTACCCATTCATCCTGTATTGGTTAAGTGTTCCTTTTTAACTTAACCTTGCCCGTTTGTTTTAACTAACATGTTATTAATGGTTAAGTATTATCCCTTCATATTTTAGACTTAACCCTATTCATTTATCACAATCTGATGGTTAAGTGTTCAACTTTACTTAACCCTACGGTATAGTCTAGCTAACATGTCAAATTGGCTAAGTGTATTTACTTAACCTCAACCTCTAGTCTAGTTAACATGTTAATTTGGCTAAGTGTATTAACTTTACTTAACCCCACCATCTAGTCTAGTTAACATGTTAATTTGGCTAAGTGTTTTCTTAGTTACTTAACCCCTACAAATCTTGTCTTGTTACCATGAGTTTGGTTGAGTGTCCCTATGGACTTAGCCCTAGCTTAACTGTATTAAGTTGGTTAAGTGTTCTATGGACTTAACCCTCCCATTCTAGCTTAACTGTGTTAAGTGTCTGTATGAACCTAACCCCACCCACCGGTCTGGTTATCATGTTGAATTGGTTAAGTGTCTTAGTTAACTTAACCCTACCATTCTTGTTCTTGCTTTAACTAAATAAATTAAAGCCGCGACCACTCACATTAGACAGATATTGTTGCGAATACTAGATGTGCCGGTTGGTTCCGGGCAGGTTTACATCGCGACTCAGTCTAACCTCGGGTTAGGCATATTCGTGTTTTCTAAGTTCAAAGGGTTTTGATTAATTTTCAAATCAGGTTTCGAAAGTAACCATCCCGTCCATCGGATCAGTTAGGGATAGCCAGGGAGAGCAGGAAACTTGTATTTTCCAAACCCAAGCCTAGACACTATCCTCTCTGTCACCCTAGAACTTTCTGGTATATGTATTATTAAAAGAGATGTCATTAATAAACCTTTCTTTTGTATATAAATAAATTGTTAACAATTTATCCTCAAAGTTTAACCACTTATCCTCAAAGTCCATTTTCCCTTTTTAAAATAAATTTGGCTTATACCCTATACATTTTCCATGCCTACTAATGGACTTGTATTCTAGGCCCAAATCTTGATTTGGCTATCTTACAGTTTATAGCAATTTAGATCCAACACCCCCATTTACAGTTCATGCCAAAACTAGATTTTATATTCTAGTTTAAAGTTTATGCCAAACTAGATTTCATATTCTAGTTCACCGTTTATGCCCAAAACTTAATTTGCATACCAACTACCTATTTTGTGGCCCATTAAACCATTTACTATTTATGCCCGATGTATGTAAATTATGCTAACATACTTATCATGCTTAATTTAGCCACCCAATTCTGATTTAATATTCTAATTTCAGTTCATGTCAAAACTATACTTGTTATTCTAATTTTCATCAAATTATGCCAATTTCCAAGTTTAGTCAATTTCATGTTTTTCCCCAAAACGTATTCCCAGCGTTCGTATAATCGTGATTCAAACTAGGTCATAAATAGAGCTAGATTCATGGATAGAAGGGAATGAGCCAAAATGCCATGAAAGAATGGACATAACAATTGGCATAAGATGACAATTCACAAGCACATAGATATGGTAATATTACGACATGAAAAGGGTTGAATAGCGACGTAGGTTCAAGAGCATGGGTAGACCTAACTTAATAGGTAAATTCCCAAGATCTAAAACCAAAGAACACCAAGAATAGACAGAATAGATAATCAGGTTTAGACCCAATTTCACAGTCACAAAACTTAAGCAACACTTTCCTAGTCATGAATCATAAGTGTTTTAATCACAGTTGTCCTTGTTATGTCATAGGCTATATTTTATGTTTCCTAATCAAAGGCATAGGCTTGTATTCATAGTCAAGGAAATAATTCTCATAGTCATAGTCACAGTCATAGGCAGTTTTCATAGTCATAGGCAATGTTCATAGTCATAGGCAATGTTCATAGTCATAGGCAATGTTCATAGTCATAGGCAAGGCCTAATTGGTCATCGAATCATAATAGTTCTTAATTAGGTCCAAAGATACAGGCACAGATTCAAATAGAAAGATTTGGCACATTCTTTTATTCCTTTAATTTCATGTCACGAATAGAGAAAATGTTCAAATCTAAAAATAACCGACTTGCAGAGATTAGATTAGATTCGTAGAAAAACAGTCGTTGAAGTCGTTTGAATCTTCACTTGAAATCTAGCTTGACTTGAACCTCTTCTTGAAAGTCTTTGGCAGCATTTCCTCATCTTGGTTTATTTTATTATTTTATTATTTTTATTTATTCATACATTTTCTCAGAGGCAGCATAAGGATAGAAAAGAATTGTGAATAGAGAAGGAGACTAAGGCTGTTTATATAGGATTAGGCGGACGAATCTGGTCAGAATGGTGTCCGGATATAGAAGAACGAACCAGACTGCAGATCCGGAAAAAGCAAGGGGGTCGACCCCCAGGTCGACTACCCAGTCGACCTGGGTGCCCCAGGTCGACTACCTAGTCGACCTGGGTCTTTAGGCGGGAAAATTGCCGCCCTATCTGGGTCTGATTTTCGAATTTGAACTCGTTTTCTGACCTGTTCGAATTTTAAATCGAATTCTGAAACCTTTAAAGACCATAACTCCTTCATGCGGAGTCCGATTAACGCAAACTCGGACTCTATCTCATGAAGAATTCCGAGGCGAATGCAATGGCGCATCCCGTTTCCCTTGATTTTGATTTTAAAATTTAATTCTGCCTTGATTTGTGAATCCTAGTGTTAAAGAATTACGGGGTGTTACAGGTATTGGGATAATATATGACATACACTAGTCCCAATAATTAGTTGTATGTCGATCGATTGATTGACAAGCTATGTAAGCGTTAAATATTTACATTTGATGCTTATGTAGTGTAGAATGCACTTTGGATGATGGTTGACTGTGTTTGATTGTTGTTGTGTACATATGGGTATGAAATCCATATAATAACATTATATGGTAATTGACTGTGTTTGATTCTGGTTCAGAAAGAATGAATATTTTAAAATAACGAATATTTTAAAATAATGAATACTTTAAAATAATTTCCAGTAATGGATCAAAATGTGATTTTGATGTCCGATTTGGGATGGAAACGAATATATTTAAATATATAAAGCCGTGTTGATTTGATTAACGCCATTTTAACGTGAACGATATTTATATCGATTTTATTCATTTTTATAATGAATATCGAAAAGGAATTGATTTCAAAATCTAATGTTTTGAAAATATTATCATTTTTATATTAATGATATGGAATATTCAATTTTGATTTGAAATTGAATATGAAGTTGAAACCATTTTGAAAATGAATTTAAAATGATTTATAAAATACGTTTTAAATGGAAATCGACGAAATATATATTATATATATAATATAATGGCCTGAATAGAACGCGCCTCGATGCGGCAGTTCGCGAATTTCGACCATCGACTTCAAATGGATATTACGAGAGATCCGGCCGTGGGATTCTCCTAAAACCGGAACCGTTAAGTTCGTATCAGAAAGAGCTTTCTAAAGAATATTAGAAATTAAAATTCTAACGGTTGGATTTGGAATTATGTCCAAACCAAATTAGGAAAAGGTCGTTGTAAGTGTAGTTCCATGGCCGTTTATGGAAATCGACTGTACGGGCCTTGATAAAATTATTAAAAATATCAATAATTAGTGTAAAATCATAATAAATAATTTGGAAAGAATTGGGATGAAAAATTCCATATTTGAAAAGATAAAAATGGTTTTTTATTGAAATGAACTAGTTTTGAATTAGAATTATAATCCAATTATTTTTAAAATAAATAAATTGGATTTGGAATGGTTTTAAAAATAACTGGAATTTCCAATATATTAATTGGTATGGATTTAAATCTAAATTAACTTCGGAATATTTCGATATTGGATTCTGTGATTATACAGACATTGTGGAGGAATTTGGAAGATATATATATCGTTATTCTAATACGATATTGGTTGATTTCAGAATTTGATATTGAATATAAGCTGATATATTTTCTATTCAGAGCCTTGTATTTAATATCAAATTGGATTTTGGGTTTGTCGTGAATTGTATCTTTAATAATACTGTTCTTAAACCCAATGGAGTTAAGAAAATTAGAAACTGACCGGAGATTAGCTAAGTTAAATGGTTTCTCTAGTATTGATCTGATGTTGGTTTCGGCCTTCGGGGTTAACACTTAGGGAATTGTTCTCTTACTAATTTATGGTTAGAGACTGATGGAATGTGAATTGGGTTTGTTGTGAACTGTGTTTTAGCGACATTCATTCTTTAACCTGATTTACAGTAAAATGGGATTTGGAATTTATAAATCTTTTGTCAAGATTTAAAGGAGATTTTCGAAAGTAAAGTTTACCAATTTAATATATTAAATTGGAATTGAACGGAATTCGATTTGGTAATAATCGAAGTAAGCTTCTGTAGAGGAAGACGGTTAATATATATGGAATTTAAAAGGCCTTATCGTTATTCCATTGATATTATCGCTAGATACTATATTAACCGATAAAATAATGAGATGCCTTGATATTTTCATTTATGCTTTTCTTCATGTAAGAAAATGGCATCTATTTGGTCCCTCACGATGAACCTATTTCACTTCAATGATGTGAGAAATAATTTGGATCGATGCATCGTTAGTCCTAAGAAAATTAATCTATACTATATTTATTATCTCAACGAACAAAACCATTAGTGTTTCTAATTGGTCGCACATGCATAACATGCTTCTAATTGGTTGATTTTCTAACTTATGTAATAATTTGAAAATTTGCTGGATATAAGTATGAAAAGTTATGTGCATCTATCTTCAGTGCCTTTTGGATTCTGAAGGTACTAATAATTATTTGAATGCCTTCCTCGCTGAGCTCAATGTAAGAATATTCTTTGCACCTTAAATGTTCCAACCCACTTTTAATGCTTATGTTAAAGTTGAAACAATAATTTGACTTATCTACACATTTGATTTACTGTTATTTATCCCGTTCAGTCTGTAAGGAATTTATTGATTGACCTTCTGCTTTCTTTTTTCCTTTCTTATTTGAAAAAAGGGTACAATAATTTGTTCAAGATCCAAACAAGTGAAGGAGTATCAAATTGTTGCATTAAAAAATACCTTTGTGGCAAACCATGATACAAAAGTATGTAATATTAAGCTATCTAAGAGAAAACAAGAAATAAAGACAAATAAAACACAAACAGTATAGCTGCCAAGTGTGCTACAAGGAAGCCCGAACTTAATCACGTGGATATTCGGTTCCCTTCAATTAACAGTGTTCACAATTGCCATGCTCTTCGCTAAAACATTCACAATTTTTAATTATCACTATAAATCGAGTGTCACTATCTACTCTTGACCAAGCTCCAACGAACTTCTGCTTTCACAGTATTGATGAATGGGTGAAATGGTCTGACTATATAACTGCACAAAAACTGTTTCTCCACATTGTGGATTTAGATTTGAATATGAGAGTTGTACCAGTACATAATTTTTTTTGAATATAGGTATAGAGGTAAAGGGTAGCATTGTTAGTTATATTTGTCTACAACCCACATAGCAATGTGGGGATATAGTATTGTTTGTGATTGTAAAATCACTGATTGTATCATATAATCCATAACTAACAAGTCATTGATCATTTTATTTGAATTTCTTACTTCACTCACTATTCATCTGGCATAAATTGTTCAATATTATTCAAGTTACCAAAAAAAAATGATGACTGTAGTTATTAAGCAACACAGTTTTGGTGTTAGGTGAACTCATTTAGATTCATTTGACACTAAGAATGTGATACGGTCACCACTAGTGCTCCAGCTCGTCCTAGAAGGGAAATACAGCTACCACAAAGATATAGGGAATAGTTACATGAAAGAAAAGATAAACCACTATAGAGTCACATGGAAGAAAAGTTACACAGCCATCCCGCCTAATTTTCCATTGATATAATTAATGGAATACGCGCAGCCTACCCTTTTCTTTTTGAGGGTACATCTTTGACCTTTCTTTTTCCTTAAGTTATGCTTTTATCTATCTTTTTAGGAATATCTCCTCGACCTGATCTTTTAGGTAGAAACCCTTTGGATGAAAACATGTAATTGAAACATGTTATGGATGATGGCTGCAAGTGGTTGCAAGTGATTGCTAGTGGTTGCTCGTGGTTGCATATACACACACAATCTAGGTTTTAGATCGGCACAGTCACTTCATATTGCATGTACATATATGTATTTATATTCGTATATGGTTGAAGTTTAATGCGTTGCCATATGGATGTTGCATTTATATGAATGATTGTGCACTCATGTAGAATCATGAATAGGAAAATTTGCATACATAATGGATTCATGACACTTACATAATTTGCATTAAGGAGGTCAACTGAATCAGTAGGCCGACTGATCTCGCACTAGATAAGTATATATACACACACCTTGCATATGATCATGAAGCATTAGAAGCCTTTTAAGGACAATGGATGCTCGTGTTTGATGGATGAGTAGATGGACGTTTTGATGTTAGGATATACATTCTTCCTAAATTTGAAGATTTCGGGGACGAAATCCTTTTAAGTGGGGGAGAATGTAACACCCCGTGTATTCTATAACAGTGAAATTCACAAATTAAAGTATAATTAATTTCAAATCAAAGAATTAAGGGAAACGGGATATGCCATTGCGTTCGTCTCGGAATTCTGCTTGAGATAGAGTCCGAGTTTGCGTAAAACAAACTCCGTATGAGGGAGATATGACCTCCAAAAGTTTCAGAATTCAGTTTAAAATTCAAACAGTTCAGAATGAGTTCATATTTCAAAAAAATCGGACCCAGATTTGGCTGGGCGGGAATTTTCCCGCCCAAGGCACCCAGGTCGACTGGGTAGTCGACATGGGCTACCCAGGTCGACTGGGTAGTCGACCTGGGGCACCCAGGTCGACTACATAGTCGACCTGCGGGTCGACTGGGTAGTCGACCTGGCCCCTGATCTAGGTCGAACCCAGCCCCTCCTGGCTGGTCTGGTCTGTTCTTGGCTGAATTTCTGAGCCTTGCCTTGTCACTAGGGCTAGGTGTCAGCTCCTGATTGGTCTCTCTTTCAAACGAACGGCTAATATTAATCCAAGCTCCATCGACGGTTCTAATCAATTCACAAACTCTATAAAAAGGACCTAAGACTCCACCTAATTCATATAAATAAAAATGAGAATGAGACCGTCATGCTGCTGAAGAAAGACTAGGAGCAGCCGTCAAAATTGAGAGACGATTAGGAGTCGATTTAAGGGCTTAAAGCAACGACAACTGAATCAAAACAACGCCTACAACAAAGGATAGCATCTCCAAATTCAGAATTCAGAATCCTGAATTGAAGATTCGTCATACGTTGTAAGTAGAGTGCTATTCCGATATGAATGAATAATTGAGTTTTGAATTGTGTAAAATGAGAAATGGAATTGTACTTAATTTGTGGTGATGATAATTCATAATTGTATGCTGCTATGATTCTAATTATGAATAGATTTGGGATGTTGTGGTATAATGATGTTAGACCTATTGGATATTTGCAAGTATATGATTCATGTTGAAAGTTAACGACTATATGTTTGTGGTAGTTTATTTCAACAAAGTTGAGACTCGTGCAAGTATGTGATTCACTATTATGCCAACATGATTTTAGACTCTTCTATGTATATTTTTATGATCATGTTTAGTGTAGTTGGATCAATTTGGGTATCATGATTTATATGAATTTATGTTGAAATAGGAATTATGATTCTAGTGAGAAAAAAAAAAGACATACTTTTGTATTAGTGACAAGAGTAAGCATCTTTGTGAACTTGTGTTGACTCTATAAACAAGACTAGATTACGTTTGGTGTTATGCCTAATTGAAAATATGTTTTAGGCCTATGTTGTTATCAAAATCATGTGATAATATATGTGACACATAATTTAAGTTAGGTTCACAATTTAAATGCAATTTTACATGACTAGATTAAAACCATGATTCATGTTTAGGTATGTTTTATGTCATGAGTTTACGCTATCACAATGCAAGTTCACAAGTGCCTAATTTATGTTAATTAGTTCGCTATGTTGCAAGTTCATGCGTTCACACACCCCTTTTGATGTTACTTAGAATATATATACACCATGTCCTAAGCCTCCCTTTTTCATGTGGCTAAGTTGGGCTTAAATGTTAAACCCAACATATGTTATAATATAGCGAACGTATAAAACGGGGGTAATAACGTTGGGTTAAAAATATAAAACATATGTGTTGGCATGTCTGACTCATGCCAATGACCTTGAGAACATTTAAGGGGTATAAATTAATTTTACCCAATAAAGATGAATTTGAATAATGGGCTGCAAATATTTACATATAAAAAGAAAAGAGACAAAATATGTAAACTTAGAAAATACGATGTGTTTAACCCGAGGTTGGATTGAGTTGTGACGTAAACCTGCCCGGAACCGCCCGGCTGTCCAGTAGTCACAACAATACCTATCCAATGTGGGTGGTTAAACATTGAGCCCAATAAAGACCCGAGGTTAGACTGAGTTGTGACGTAAGACTGCCCGGAACCAACCGGCAACAGGCAGTCACAACAATACCTGTCTAATGTGAGAGGTTGAGGCTTTAATAAGACAATTAAGGCTGAGTCAGGATTGATAGGATTAAGTAAATTGAATTAATACTTAATCAAATTGAACATGCTAAACTATACAGACTGATTGGGGGTTAGGTTTACAAAACACTTAACCAACTTAGCATGTTGGCTAGAAATAGAAAACCTAGTAGCGGAGGACCCTTTTCAGTAGTAATCCTACAAGGTGTATCAGGATACCCTGAACTAGGCAGGGTGGGGCACGATTACTGGGCTGATTGTAAGAGGTCAAATCGACGACGGTGGTGCAGCAGTGTAGGTTCTAATGGGGTGCAGGCGTGCACACACTCCAGCGCAGAAAAATTAGGCACTGGGCACCAGTAGTATAGCCGTGCATTCTAGAATTGTGTCGGGCCACCACCATGGGACTTGATACACCCCATGGTGGGACCAGCATAGGTAACTACAACATCGGGGGCCGTAAGACACATGTAACTATGCGAGTAGGAGTCGATCATTAGAAATGGATCACTTCACCCTGATTATGGGGTGCCTGTTGGGAACTAGTTTATAGGGGTGCAGAGATTAATATGGGGTACGATAGTATATTTGACTCTAGACAACTTAACTTAGCTTATAGTGCTTTCCCATTTCCAGTTTGTACTTATCATGCTCATTTCTTTATTCATAGACCGAATATTCCTAGACTTACTCAGGCTTTATGTCTGACTCTACTTTTCTTTCGTCTTCTTTTCTTTCGTTTCCCATCCCCCTCCCCCCCCCCCCCCGGTCCACAGGGAGGGAATACCGCAGCTTGACCAGTTTTCACATCCAGCTTGAAGAGAAAGAATGTATTGCTTGGATTTATTTCATTTTGGACTATGGCTTTGGATAGCAATTATGGGGACTTATGCAGTTTACTTATGTTTTTATGCTTCTTTAAGTTATGAAATCAAGACAGTTATGAAAATGTAATGTTTTTGGAAGTATTGTAAGACAATTATGGCATGGTTTGTGTAACACGTATTTTGATGAAATAAAAGTTGCTGTTGTTTTCCGCTGTTCAAAAATATGTGTTCTTATATCTATCTTGTGTATCTATGACTAATACTTATAAACCTCCACCAAATTTAGGGCATTCCCTTTGAGAGTGACCCTAACGGAGTTGGGGTGTTTCATGATCGCATCGCCCACCCTCCCCACCGTCGTTACTAGCGCCGCACCCCCCCTTGGACCACCGCTCGCTCCCCATCTCGCTCCTCTGCTTCTCTCTCTTCATCGCCCCTCCCCTCCTTTGGAAAAAAACGTGAACCCTACCCCAAAATAGCCGCGCCGACCACCTGAAAGGGCCCCACCACTGCCGGAGCTTGCTTGCGCCGCCTCCACCTCACCAACCACCTCCAG
The DNA here is from genome assembly GCA_030737875.1 of Allium sativum. Taxonomy (NCBI): domain Eukaryota; kingdom Viridiplantae; phylum Streptophyta; class Magnoliopsida; order Asparagales; family Amaryllidaceae; genus Allium; species Allium sativum. The sequence goes on from JASFAX010003051.1 coordinate 15,230, forward strand.
CATTGGCCATCTCCACCCCGATTCCATCAGTAAGTATTTAGTTTTAATTTACTTTAAACAATTAGTTTAAAAACCAGTTTTTTTTCTATTAGAGCACTGTTAAAAAAATCAATTTGTATGTAAAATAGCATTGTTTAAATCTGGAAAAAAAATTATATCATAAAGATTTAATTTTTAATATGATGAAGATTATATTTTTATATTTCAAAAAATTTGAGTTTTATTTATAAAAACATAATTTTTAAATCCTTGGCATGGATATAAAAATACGATTTTTATATAAATAATGGCAAGATAAAATTTTGATTTTTATATATATGTTATAGCATAATAAAAATATGATTTTTATTATTATGAATAGCATTATAAAAATGTAGTTTTTATATGGAATGTTTTGAAATAAAAATTGGATTTTTATATAAGTAGCGAAATAAAAATATGATTTTTTTATGTGAATCGCATTATAAAAATAGGATTTTGATATAGAATATCAATGTACAAGAATGCGGTTTTTAGTTCAGAAAAGGTTTTGATTTCTTTTAGAGAAATGGTATGATTGTCATGTATATAAAAATACGATTTTTATGTAAGTAAAAATAAGATTTTTATCGCTATGAAGATATGATTTTGATCATATAAAGAAAATATTTTTGGCAAGTTAAAAATCAGATTTTTAGCTAGGGTATGGCACGGACATATTCTTAGAAAGATAAAAATATGATTTTTTTTAATATAGATTTCGTGAAACAGATTGCATTGGAATCAAAACAGCGAATCTAAGCGACAAGAAAAGAACGGCGGAGTGGAACCCAAAGGTGAGAACTTATCACTTTGATTTTATTTTCTAGTTAAAATATATACTAGGATGAAGACGGTGCTTAGCAGCACCCAACACCCATCGTCCACAGACCATGGACGACTTGTTTGTTTGTTTGATTGTGTTGAGAGAATTGATTGTGTGATGTGGAAGGGAATAAAATATTTTATAGTTAAAAATATAATTTTTAACATGCATATGAATAAAATAAATATTTATAAACAAATCAGACGATTTGTTTATGTACACACATTTGACTGATATTGATTGGGACGATAAATTTTACACATCGCCCAACTGCACAAAGAAAATTCATTATTTGTTGACTGAAACCCCACACGGGTTTTGGGATGATATAGGACATACACTAGTCCCAATAATTAGCTGTATGTCGATCGATTGATTGACAAGCCGTGTAAGCGTTAAATATTTACATTTGATGCTTATGCAGTGTAGAATGCACTTTGGATGACGGTTGACTGTGTTTGATTGTTGTTGTGTACATGTGGGTATGAAATCCGTATAATAAAATTATATGTTAATTGGCTGTGTCTAATTCCAGTTCAGAAAGAATGAATATTTTAAAATAACAAATATTTTAAAATAATGAATATTCTAAAATAATATTCAGTAATGAATCAAAATGTGACTGTGATGTCCGATTTGGGATGGACACGAATATATTTAAATATATAAAGCCATGTTGATTTGATTAATGCCATTTTGACATGAACGATATTTATATCGATTTTATTCATTTTTATAATGAATATCGAAAAAGAATTGATTTCAAAATCTAATGTTTTGAAAATATTATCATTTTTATATTAATGATATGGAATATTCAATTTTGATTTGAAATTGAATATAAAGTTGAAACAATTTTGAAAACGAACTTAAAACAATTTATAAAATACATTTTAAATGGAAATCGACGAAATATATATTATATATATAATATAATGGCCTGAATAGAACACGCCTCGCTGCGGCAGTTCGCAGAATTCGACCGTTGACTTCGAATGGACATTACGGGAGATCCGACCGTCGGATTCTCCTAAAACTGAAAACGGTTTGGGTTCGTATCGAAAAGAGCTTTCTAACGAATAATAGAAATTAGAAATCTAACGGTTGGATTTGGAATTATGTCCAAATCAAATTAGGAAAAGGTCGCTGTAAGTGCAATTCGATGGCCGTTTATGGAAATCGACTGTATGTGCCTTGATAAAACTATTAAAAATATCAATAATTAGTGTAAAATCATAATAAATGAGTTGGAAAGAATTGGGATGAAAAATTCCATATTTGAAAAGATAAAAATAGATTTTTATCGAAATGAACTAGTTTTGAACTAGAATTATAATCCAATTATTTTTAAAATAAATAAATTGGATTTGAAATAGTTTTAAAAATAACCGTAATCTCCAATATATGAATTGAATGGATTTGAATTGGAATTATCTTCGGAATATTTCGGTATTGGATTCCGTGATTATACGAACATTGTGGAGGAATTTGGAAGATATATATATCGTTATTCTAATACGATATTGGTTGATTTTAGAATTTGATATTGAATATAAGCTGATATATTTTCTATTCAGAGCCTTGTATTTAATATCAAATTGGATTTTGGGTTTGTCGTGAATGGTATCTTTAATAATTTTATTTTTAAACCCAATGGAGTTAAGAAAATTAGAAACTGACTGGAGATTAGTCAAGTTGAATGGTTTCCTGGGTATTGATATGATGTTGGTTTCGGCCTTCAGGGTTAACACTTAGGGAATTGTTCTCTTACTAATTTATGGTTAGAGACCATTGGAATGTGAATTGGGTTTGTTGTGAACTCTGTTTTAGCGACATTTGTTCTTTAACCCGATTTACAGTAAAATGGGAATTGGAATTTATAAATCTTTTGTTAAGATTTAAAGGAGATTTTCCAAAGTAAAGTTTACTAATTTAATATATTAAATTGGAATTGAATGGAATTAAATTTGGTAATAATCGAAGTAAGCTTCTGTAGAGGTAGACGGTTAATATATATGGAATTTAAAAGTCCTTGTCGTTATTCCATTGATATTATCGGTTGGAAATGGAAGTTTATATCGATTATATATATCGATTTGTTTTCCATGAAGATTCCATTGTTAATGGAATGTGATTTGGGGTTGTTGTGAATGGTATCTTTAATAATACTGTTCTTAGACCCAACAGAGTTAAGAAAATCAGAAACTAACTGGATATTAGTTAATCTGAATGGTTTCCTAGGTATTGATCTGATGTTAGTTTCGGCCTTCGGTGTTAATACTTAGGGAATTGTTCACTTGCTAGTTTACGGTTAAAGGTTGATGGAATGGAATGTGATTTTGGGTTTATAGTGAACCATGTTTTAAATGACATTGGTTCTTTAACCCAGTTAAAGATAGGATATGATTTCCCAAGTTAAACAATCATTAATATTGATTTTTGGGAAGATTAAAACCAAGTGGAGTTTTAATTAATCTTTAATTTGATTGAAATGATCGAGAATGGAGTATCACCAGTTTAGCTCCAGCCGATAGTTAAATCTTTAATTAGATTTGCACGTGAAAGTGTAATTGAATTTCCCGATAAGACCGTGGTGTTAGATATGAAGTATTACCAGTTTTGCTTCATGGGATGAATAGGTTGGGATTGGGAAATTAAATAGGTGATTACTTCGGTAAGGTGCGCTAATCCCGACTAGTTTGGATAAACCATAATTTGGTTTGTATTGATATTCAAAGGAAGTTTAAAGAATAAATTTAAAGAATTTATCTTTGATAAAATTAATGGGAACCTTTCCCAAAGTATAAGAATATTTGAATAAAGGAATATTCTAGATTGGAATGAGGCGTATATTGTGTTTTTATAGAACTTGTTTATAATATACGCGAGTTACTCAGAAAGACCAGGTTTATCCCATTATGAATAACTGATTCAACGATGTGTCAAGGGTGAAAACGGTGGTTGAAGACCCGAGGTCTTCACATCGTTTGGATGATTACCGATGTCTTGGTTGGGCTGTACGCCCAAGACAAGGTAATAAGTGGTGATCGTCCAAACGCACTTGGAGATCGACCGGATATGCGAGGACCTCTCCCCTGTATTGGACATATGGGGGAGGAATAAGTGCCTCCTGTTTCGTTCAGACCCAGAACGAACTTGTAAATGGATGTGTGTCTGACATCGGATTTCATTCTGTGTGATTGATTGACATCGGTTGTGTAACACCCCACGTCCATTAATGTCACTCACAAAGGGAATGCATTAACTTCCATGGAGGTTATAAGTGAATATAGAACAGAAAAATTACAACAAGATAGATAATAAGTAGTACTTGAAAACTAAAGCTTCATTTTATTGCAGCGGAAACATGTTTATTACATCACAAAATCATTAATCAGAGTCAAGTACATTATCCATCTTCATAAAAACAAAATACATAATGATGGTGTGAACTAGCATAGGATATCACATATGTCATAGCATAATTCTAGATGTCATAATAGATGTCTTGGCATATGTTCATAACTTTTCTAATCAATCTAACTTGCATATGTGACTTTTCATATAGATCAACATAACCCAAACATGATGATTTAATTAATATGAACTAACTAGCATAGATGGTAACATCATGGCCTTTTTAACATGTATGATTCATCACAACTTAGCATAGAAACTTTCAACATACATAACATCATCATAACATGATTTACAACATATAAGATATCATCATCACATAACATTGGATTTACAATATACATGATAGAAAAAGGGGTTTACAACAACATATATGATAATTCACAACATCTACTCATAATCCATTCATAACTCAACCTAATTAAAATGATAATAATCTTGTTAAGATCATCATACTCACAGTTTAGAGAATAAAAGAGAGAGTTTTGCTTTGCTTTAGGGTTGAGAGAATTAGAATTGAATTTGCTTTTCTTCTTTCTTAGTTGGCGGCGGCTCCATTGATTTCCATGGCGACGGTAACTATTCTATTTTAATTAGGTTTAGGGTTAGCATTAGGATGTATTTATAGGTGTAGGAAGTTATTTAGGACCATTAGATTAACCCTGAACCATGAGAACCAATCAAATGCAAAATCTGCATTTGAGCGAATCAGCCCAAGGGTTGACAGCCAAACACCCTGGATTAACCCCTAGTCGACCCAGCGTAGCTTGGGTCGACCTCAAAAATGGGCCGGTTCGGTTATTTCCCCTCCCAATTCGCTATTTTGAACTTTTTCGCATATTTATTTATTTAATTTTTAATTTATATATATATATATATATATATATCAATATATATATTTCTCTGCGCAACCCATTTCACTTAATTCTTTTCTAAAAATTAATTATACTTTAATTTGTGAATTTTAATGTTATAAAATTACGGGATGTTACATTCTCCCCTCCTTAAAGGATTTCGTCCCCGAAATCTCCAAGTCAAGAAGAATGTATATCCTACCATCTAATCGTCCATCTACTCAACCATAAAACACCAGCATCCATTGTCCTTAAAAGACTTCTAATGCTTTAATGTTTATATGCACAGTGTGTGTATATGTCCATATCTAATGCAAAATTAGGCGGTCTACTGATTCAGTCAACCTCCTTAGTGCAATTCATGATAGTGCCATGCGTCCAATATGTATGCAAAAGATTCCTAATGATACATATTAATTCTATATGCGTGCACAACCATCCACCCGAATGCAGCAACTATATGATAATACAACCATTATACATCCATTTTACTAAATACATCCATATATATGCAATATGCAATATGAAGTGACTGAGCCGTTCTGGTGCCTAATAGTGTGTGTATATGCATCCACGAGCAACCACTAGCAAACACTTGCATCCACTTTGCATCCACCATACATAACATGTCTCAAACACATGTTTCAACCATAGGATTGTCCTAACTAAAGGTCAAAGATACTAGCGAGAGGATATACTAAAGATAAGATAAGTACAAGCTAAGCGATAAAGGAGAAATTAAAAGACATACCCTAAAAAAGAAAAGGGTATCTTGAACGCATCTTCTCTTTCGTCTCCTAAGTAGCGTCTCTCTCATCATCTCCCCATTGCACTTTGACTAGTCTGACCTTTCGATTCCTCAACCTCTTGATCTCCGACCCAAGAATGCGCGTAGGAGCTCGTCGAATCGTTGCATCACGCTCTATCTCCACCTCTCTAAGAAAGCTCGGCTCTACCACTTCCGCAGTCTCATGCAAGCACTTCCTCAAATGTGACACATGGAATACGTCGTGTACACTACTAAGTCTCTCGGGAAACTCCACTCTATACGCCATCTGTCCAATTTTCTCCTTAATAGGAAACGGCCCTACAAAACTTGGTGCTAATTTCCCAACGGACCCAAAGCGAACAACGTTCCGTAATGGAGACACTTTGACAAAGACCATGTCCCCAACTTTAAACTCGAGATATGTCCTCCTCTTATCCGCATAAGATTTCTGCCTATCTTGCGCTGCTTTCATCCTCCTTCGAATCAAGTCAATCTTCTCCGAAGTCTCCCTAATCATATCGGGCCCAAGTAAGATCTTATCGGTAGATTCCTACCAACATGTAGGCGAACGACACGGCCGTCCATAAAGAGCTTCGAATGGTGCCATACCAATGCTAGACTGAAAGCTGTTATTATATGCGAACTCCACCAATGGAAGATGCTCTTCCCACGTACCCCCAAAGTCTAGGATACACAGCCCCAAAAGATCCTCTAGAATGCGATTCACCCTCTCGGTCTGGACGTCCGTCTGAGGATGATATGCGGTGCCCAATCATAACTGAGCCCCTACCGCCTCTTGTAAGCTTCTCCAAAATTCGCTAGTGAAAATATGATCGCGGTCGCTCACTATGCTAGAAGGAACATCGTGCAAACGAACTATCTCTCGAACGTATATAGAAGCTAACCATGGAGCAGTCCTCTTACTCTTCACGGGAATAAAATGGGCGCTCTTAGTAAGTCTATCTACTATAACCCAAATTCCCGTATTACCCTTCATCGATCGCGGTAATCCATCCACAAAATCCATCGAGATGCTTTCCCATTTCCATAGTGGAACCTCCAATGGGTGAAGCAACCTACCGGGTTTCTTTTGCTCTGCTTTTACTTGTTGGCATACCAAGCATCTAGCGACATACTCGGCCACGTATTTCTTAATGCCGACCCAAAAGTAAACTCTCTTCATGTCTTTGTACATCTTGTCCCCGCAGGGATGAATGGTCATCTTCGAATGATGTGCTTCGTCAAGAATAGTCTTCCCTAGGTCATCGTCTTTTGGTACACAAAGTCTACCGTCCCTACGTAACCAACCCTTATCATCTAGGGTATACCTATGGAGATGGCTTGATGACTCCCCTCCTTTGAGCTTTTCTACTAACTCAACCAACTACGGGTCGTCTCGCTGTGCCTCGCCAATCCGTCCCAAAAGCGTAGGTCTGACCTCCAAGGATGCTAGCAAACCGGGTACGAAGTCAACGGAAGGTCTAAAGTCAAACATCAAAATGAATTCTAAACTTCGCCGCTTAACAAACAAAGGACTTAAGGATAATCTTTTTCTACTTAAGGCGTCTGCCACCACGTTACCCTTGCTAGGGGTATAGGCTATTTCGAAGTCGTAGGATGCTAAGAACTCTATCCACCTTTGTTACCTTAAGTTCAAGTCCTTTTGAGAGAATATGTATTTTAAAGACTTGTGGTTAGTGAATAATTCGAATTTCTCGCCAAGAAGATAATGACGCCAAGACTTAAGCGCGAAAACAAAAGCGGCCAATTCTAGGTTATGTGTAGGATAATTTTTCTCATGCGCTCTAAACTGCTTTCCACCATAGGATATTACCCTACCCTCTTGCAATAAGACAGCGCCTAGTCCTGTCCCACAAGCGTCAGTATAAATGGTAAACGGCTTACTCCCGTCTGGCAATACTAAGACTGGGGCTGAAGTCAAAGCTCTCTTCAAACGTTGGAACGCATCATCACAATCTACGTCCCATGTGAAAACTAGGTTCTTCTTCGTCAAGCGTGTCAATGGAGCTGATATCTTTGCGAAGTCTTTGATAAACTTCCTATAGTAGCCAGCCAACCCCAAGAAACTTCTCACTTCGGTAGCATTTTTAGGAACCTTCCAATCTTGGATGGCCACCACCTTCGCGGGATCTACAGCTATCCCTTCTTTGGAAACCACGTGTCCTAAGAACCGTACTTCCTTCCTCCAAAAGTGACACTTAGAAAATTTAGCTTTAAGCTTATGCGCTCGAAGAGTCTCCAACACTTCCCTAAGATGTAGGGCATGCTCTTCTTCATCCTTAGAAAAGATCAAGATGTCATCTACAAAGACTACCACAAATTTGTTAAGGTACTCCCTAAACACCCTACTCATCAAATCAACAAAGTATGCGGGAGTGTTTGTCAAACCGAAGGGCATCACTAGCCATTCATAGAAACCGTCCGGAGTCCTAAAGGCAGTCTTGTCAATGCTATCCTCAACCACTCTCAACTGATGGAAACCAGTGGCTAAGTCCAACTGTGAAAACACTGAGGCGCCAACTAACTGATCGAAGAGATCGTCAATCCTCGGCATTGGGTGTCTGTTCTTCTTAGTAAGCTTATTAAGTTCTCTATAGTCCACACAAAGTCTAAGGGACCCATCCGCCTTCGTGGCAAATACTACTGGAGCACCCCACTCCGATATACTTCGTCTTATGAACCCCTTCTCAAGCAACTCCTTCACTTGCTTACCAAGTTCCCTCCTTTCACGTGGAGCCATGTGGCGTACTGGCAAAGATACTGGTTTCGCATTATCCCCAAGATATATTCAAAAATCTATCTCCCGCTTCGGAGGCAAGCCCTTCACCTCCTCAAACACATCCGAATATTCTCGGACCACTCTAAAAGATCGTAGATTTTCCTCGGACGCGTCAAGCGATTCTAGATAACTTAGCATAAACGAATTTATGGGATTACAGAATATTTTGAGAGTGTTGCAAAGGCGAGTCACGAGCCTAACTACTCTCCTTTCACAATCAAGAACAGCCCCATTTCTGGATAACCAATCCATTCCTAAAATTAGCCCATAGCCCGTGAAGCCCAACACATAAGCATCACATCTAAATTCAACGCTAAGTATGGAAATTTTCAAATCCAAACACATCATAGACAAATAAGCTGAGCCCCCAATTGGATTCGAAACAACTAAGGGATCCTCTACTAAACTGGTGTTTAAGTGCAGTGATTCAACTAATGATGTAGAGATAAACGAATGCGATGCGCCCGAATCAAATAAGGTATGGATAGGATGATCAAACAGAAAAACTAAGCTTTCAACAGAAATGGTTCTACCTCGTTCTTGCAGCGGTGGGACCGCGAGAGCCTGAACTTGTCCCCTTGCCTTCCCTGGTGCCATAAAAGCCTGCACCTGTCCTCCCGAGGTAGCCCCTGCCCTCTGCCCCTTCTTTGGGCAGTCCTTCACTAAATGTCCCGCATCACCACAGTGAAAATAGCCAGTCTTCTTTTTCTTTCGGCAATCCTTGCTGAGATGGCCTGGGGTCCCACAGTTAAAACATTTCTTCTTCCCCTTAGCATTGTTTCCTTTTCCACCCTTATTTTGATCCCCTTTCTTCTCGGGTGCCTTATCAGCTTTAGTGCCTTTCTCCTCGTGCATGAGTGCCATGTCTACTAGCTTCTCAAAGGTGGCCCCCATAGGGATGTGGGTCATAGCCAACCCTTGCAATGGTTCATTCAATCCATTAACGAACCTCAGAGCCTTCTTCTCCGGCGTGTTCACTAAGTTTAAGCCAAACCTTGCTAACTGATTAAATTTGTTGACATATTCTTTCACTGATGAGCTTCCTTGCTTCAATGTCAAGAACCTTTCCATATATAGATTTTCTTCCGCCCTAGAGAGAAACTTCGCCTCGAACCTACATCTAAAATCCGTCCAAGAGTCAACAGCACGCTCCCCATTAGTGACCTCCCACCAAAATGAGGCCTCTCCCTTCATCACCCAAGCTGCTAAACGAACTCTCCTCCCGTCTTCTACTTCAAAGATTTCTAGCAATTCTTCCACCTCCTTAAGCCAATCTCTCGCTTCCACAAACGTTTCTGACCCTTGAAATGGTTTTCCACCCATAGCCTTGAATTCCTTGCACGTCTTTGCAAAAGTATCTACGTGAGGAGGAGGAGGAGGAGGAATGGGTGCAACTGGTGGTGGAGGAACATTGGCCGGACCTGCGGCGACCCTAGCCTCTAATAACCTCCTATACCATCATGGTATTGTTACACCGTCGGGTAGATTAAGATCTTTAGCCATGCTGAAACGGAAAAGGAAAGATTCAAAATGGAGAATTCGAAAGATAAAGATATGGGCTATTGGGGATTATGTTTTTTTCTTAAAAACTTTTCTCTTTAAATTTCTCATTAAAACATGTTTTTGAAAGCACTTCTTCCAAAAATAACTATTTTTCTAAAGAATTTTTATCTGTTCTGGTAAACTTAAGCTCTGATACCACGTGTAACACCCCACGTCCATTAATGTCACTCACAAAGGGAATGCATTAACTTCCATGGAGGTTATAAGTGAATATAGAACAGAAAAATTACAACAAGACAGATAATAAGTAGTACTTGAAAACTAAAGCTTAACGGTCGTAAAGACATGAGGTTAGACTCTTTTATGGTGTAAGACTGCCCAGACCCGCCCGGCAAATCCAGCTGCCATAAATGTCAGTCTAATGTGAGAGGTCTTTATGAGGTTATGGCCTGAATGAATTAAGAAATACTTAACCAGATAAACATGTAAGGTGGGACATGGGGGTTAAGTAGGTGCCTTGGGTGGCATGAGGAATCTAGGGGGTGCCCTTAGTGGCATGTGAAATACGATTAGTAAGACTTAACCAAACACACATGTAAATGAACATGACTAAGAGGGTTAAGTGGGATATACTAGTGACAAGCTTAGATGGGTAGCTTGTGGGGGCCCATTTCGACCAGTATCCCAAACGTGTCTTTGTGGGCTCGACCCAAGTCGAGGACGGGACATGCATGCTAGGTTCGACTGTAAGAGGCCAAAACGGAGAGCGGTGGCAACGCAAGTCCAACGGGTTTCATATGCGTGTGTGGACCCGAGCTGGTAGGTAAGACGTTGTTGCATCGTGTAGGTATAAGTCGTGCATTCTCAAGTTGTATCGGGTTGCCACTTTAGGGGAGTGATACACCCCACTGTGGGGCCAGCACGGGTATCTACGAGTAGGGAGCCGATCGAAAGTGGGTAGTGGGTACACCTAGTGGAGATAGGGTAGACGGCACCTATGTAGTCAGCTAGGGGTACGTAAGGCTATTTATAAAGTTTCTGTGTGAAGCAAGTGGGATCAAACAATAGGGTGACTGGTTTGGTGTAGTGTAGTAATGTGCGGTGCAGTGTAGTAATCATTCGTTAGTAATTAGGTGTGCCTTTACCGTTATCTTTAACGTTATCTTAAACGCTATCTTTATCTTCCTAAGAGTTCATAGACATTTACTTGTCTTCCAGCTTATGCCTTATTCTAGTTATTTTGATAATAGTATTGTTAGAATTATCATACTCGCCAGACTTTATGTCTGACCCCCTCTATTTCTATCCTTTTTTCCCCCTCCAGGTCCTCGGGTTGGGCCCATCTCTAGTGGAGTTTGATTGAATTGCTTCATCTCTCTTTGGAAAGCTTGGACCGTTGAAGTAAAGTCCAGCTTGTTATCTTTTTAATGGCTATTTATGTAATGGGATTATGTATTTTGTTTTTATGAAGATGGTATTGTACTTGGTTATGATCTATGGTTTTATGATGTAACAAACATGTTTAATTTCCGCTGCAATAAAATGAAGTTTTAGATTTCCATGTACTATTTATTATTTGTCTTGTTGTAATTTTTCTGTTCTATATTCACTTATAACCTCCATGGAAGTTAATGCATTCCCTTTGTGATGTGGGGTCTGACACCATAAAAGAGTCTAACCTCGTGTCTTTACAACTGTTATGCTTTAGTTTAGGCCTAGGACCTCTCACATTGGGCTGACATTTGTGACCACTGGATTTGCTGGGCGGGTCCGGGCAGGTTTACGTCACAAACGAGTCCAACCTCGTGTCCTAAGCATTGATTAACACTTAAAATCTTTTACCCCAATTTTAATAATTCCCTATTCAAATTATTAATTAAGTCAACTTTTAATGATGTCCATAATTGACTCAATTATGGCCATCCACTTATGGCATGCAAAATCATATCAATTGCACCCCAACTTTTTAATATTAAATCCTTAATATTACCCCTACCCCACGTTTATATGTTCGCTTATTCAACGCATAATATAGGCTAGACTTGTATAGTCTAACACCTAGCACAAAGATAAATTATCACAACAAATATACAATTAAAATAAATCTAATCATAATAGGGGTGAAACTTGCATAAAATACACATGTTAAGGATCAAAAGGTGTCAACTTGTTAAATGTCTCAATTTACATGATATGATCATAGCCCAAATCTATACATAAACTTGCATATGGCATTTTTAGGCAACATAATGATGGTGTGAACTAGCATAGGATATCACATATGTCATAGCATAATTCTAGATGTCATAATAGATGTCTTGGCATATGTTCATAACTTTTCTAATCAATCTAACTTGCATATGTGACTTGTCATATAGATCAACATAACCCAAACATGATGGTTTAATTAATATGAACTAACTAGCATAGATGGTAACATCATGACCTTTTTAACATGTATGATTCATCACAACTTAGCATAGAAACTTTCAACATACATAACATCATCATAGCATGATTTACAACATATAAGACATCATCATCACATAACATTGGATTTACAATATACATGATATCAAAAGGGGTTTACAACAACATATATGATAATTCACATCATCTACTCATAATCCATTCATAACTCAACCTAAATAAAATGATAATAATCTTGTTAAGATCATCATACTCACAATTTAGAGAAGAAAAGAGAGAGTTTTTCCTTGCTTTAGGGTTGAGAGAATTAGAATTGAATTTGCTTTTCTTCGTTCTTAGTTGGCGGCGGCTCCATTGATTTCCATGGCGATGGTAACTATTCTATTTTAATTAGGTTTAGGGCTAGCATTAGGATGTATTTTGTGATGGCCCGCCCCGTACCAGTCGGCATTTCCTCCGAAAGTGCGCTGTACACGTGCCCGATTAGCACGGAACGGTCGCCAAAGAAAGGAAAGGAGTGAAGAACTAACAGAAAACCTGTAGAATGTCTCACAGCGCATGTAACAAAATATAATAATAACATACTTGACATAAAACAGGTGAGACAGTGCATAAGCTGATAACTAAAATCAACATCAATCATCAGAGCAGCGGAAATCCATATACAGCTTATTACAACTTTCCAAGTTTACTGTCTCTAAACAGAAGAAAGCTAAAGTAGAAGATGCACCACCAATGCCCAAGCAGTGATCTTCAACAACACAGGGAGAATATTATATATATATTACGTGGAAGCCTCCTGCTCGTCTCCGGATCATCTACCCGTGCATCACCAGCTAACCTGTCTCTAGTCTGCTCGTGTGAGCACCCAGAGTAATAAGAGGAGACATAAAACTCTGGGTCAGACATAAAGCCTAGTATGAGCGATAAGCATCTAAACAAAACCATAACAGGTATACTAAACCATACCTGAACCTGGACCTGCAACCAAAGAGTTAGTACCACATACCGTACAATGCTCTAAGGTGCCATAATAAATAGTGTAAGAATACGGGGGTGGGGTGTGCATGTCACAATGATAGCAAACAAATCATCCATAGCAACCATCCTCACATCTCTCACTCAGTGCGTAAAGCGTACGATATCTACCACTTTGGAACACTAGACAAACTGAGGTAACGACGGATCCCGACTTGTAGAAACCCTGCTATGACCAAGCTAAACATATGGAGTCATGACCAAACATTTCAATGACCCACTTCATTGGTTGTAGCCCTTGGTTCTACCGATGCCATAATGGCCCTGAATCCGTCTTCGTACCTCTTACCATAGTGGTCAAAAGCTATAGACGTCGATAACTCCTTGGCACGCGTCCCGCAGCAAAGCCCAACCATGAAGTGAACTCGTTGATTCCCATCTGAATCTTGAGCTCTAACTTCTCATTTGGACTTCCTTTGCATCTCGGGTTATAGTCTTCACCTCCGGATCGGTCTTCATTCAGTCTTCTCCTCGGATCGTGCTCCCTTGGATGGTTCGGTTCGTGACGCGCCTCCCCAATCGGATCGGTTCGAGTTCCTGCTGGCTCGTGCTGCTCCAGCTCCATCGGATCGTGTCGCACCATACGGATCGTGCCTCAACAGCTCGTGGCGTTGGCAACCCATTGGGTTCGGGTCGTGCTACCTCGTCTGGATCGTCGCGCCTCATCTCGGATCGCACCTTCTGATCGGTTCGTGGTCCACCAAGCTGGAGCGATTCGGATCGAGGTATTTAGTTTGGACACGGCGCTGCATCGGTTCGTGGCCTTCGAAGTGGAACGGATCATGGCGCATGGTGGCGTGAGCTTCCATCGGATCGTGCTCATAGAGGGGCGATCCGATCCGGGTAAATTCCTGCATTTCGTTCCAGCGACAGTCTTTCGCCATTCGACGGCGTTTTTGACCAAACTAACACTTCTAAACAATCACAAAACATCTCATATAGTCATAGCAACGTATAGTATCGACCACGAACACCATAACACAAATCATAGCATGTAAAGTGGATCAAACATGGTCAAAACCCCCAAATTTTCCCTTAAGCATGTTTAAGTAAATCTAATCATAGGGTTAACAAAACTTAATCAAATCGAACCAAATTTCTAACAGAGGCATAAAATATTATTTAAGAATTTCTAAACATTTTTCCAGAATTTATTAGTGTATAAATTCACTAATCTTCACTAATTACCCTTAATTACCGTAATTAGTGCAAAAACTATGCAAATCACTCACCTTGGCCAAAAACAAAATTCTCAGAACTGAAACTCCTCTGATTTGGGGTGAATACTGATGTCCAACAGCAGCTCTAACCTTGCTTTGGTGCTTTTTCTTCTTAATTTGATGTTGCTAAGCCTAATCTTCAATTAGAAAGTGATTTGGGGTGTTTTAGATGTAGGAGGCCATTGTTAGAGTGTCTAAGGATGAAAGTGGCGGCTGGAAAATGTCTAAAGAAATGTTTTCTAACCCTAATCAACCCCTATATACCCCTAAACCCGAAATTCCCCTTTGGGCCTAGCTGTTAATCACCCGGTTAAGCCCAATTAAGCTGTTTTTCACCATCTGAAACTTGTTTCAGCCATATCTCCCAAACGGTGAGTCCGTTTGGCTAATGTGACCACTCTACGGAAAGAGAAACCATCATCCGGAGCCATTGGAAGTGGTTTCAGGTCAAAATTCCTTTCCAATCAAAAGTTATGGCCAAAATAGTGCCAACTAGGGGTAAAATGGTCATTTAAAAATCGGGAAAAATCATGAACATGGGAAATGACCCCAATAGTCGTTACCCAAAGTTACATGACCATATGACTTCGTATGTGAAAGAAATAAATATCCTACGATCCTATGATGCGTAGAATGCGGGTCGTTACACTCTTCCCCCCTTAAGAAATTTCGTCCCCGAAATTCCTTAACCCAAACATACAAAGGATCCCGCATGCCTAACAACCACATACAACAATCAAACATGCAAAACAAGCAATCAAGCCTATCCTAGCATGCGGAAAACTAAATCGAAGTCAAAATCTTACCAGGTAAAGAGTTCTGGGTGTGTCTTCCTAATGTTCTCCTCTGTCTCCCAAGTACAATCATTCTCGTCCTCTCTCCACTGAACCTTGACTAGCTTCACTGCCTTCCTTCGAAGTTGCTTCATGTCGTGCTCGACAATACGGGCCGGCTTGCGGTTCCCAACCGCCTCGGGTTCTACTTCGAAGTCCTCTAACTGATCAGGTGAAATAGTCATATCTGAGTCGTGAACGAACTTCCTTAGTTGGGAAACATGAAATACGTTGTGAACTCCCGCTATCTTCTCTGGTAAGTCAATTCTGTATGCCAAATTCCCGACTAGTTCAAGAACAGGGAATGGGCCAACAAATCTTGGTGCCAACTTGCCTCTCCTGCCAAATCGTATTACGCTCTTCAACGGAGAAATCTTGACAAACACCAAGTCACCAACGGAGAATTTTAGGTCTCTTCTCCTCTTATCAGCATAACTCTTCTGCCTATCTTGGGCAGCCTTCATTCGTTGTTGAATGATCTTGATCTTATCTGAAGTTTCCCTCACCACATCTGGTCCAAGCATAAACTTCTCGCCAGTCTCCATCCAACATGATGGTGAGTTACACGGTCTTCCGTACAAAGCTTCAAACGGAGCCATACCGATACTGGATTGGTAGCTATTATTATATGCAAACTCTACTAGATGCAAATGGTCATCCCATGATCCACCAAAATCCAATATACACGCTCTCAAGAGATCTTCCAAAATACGACTCACCCTCTCCGTCTGACCGTCGGTCTGAGGATGATATGCGGTACTGAGATGTAACTCTGACCCTAGAGCCTCTTGTAAGCTCTTCCAATACCCACTAGTGAACAACGGGTCTCGGTCGCTCACAATGCCTTTAGGTACTCCATGAAATCTCACTACCCACTTCATATACAATTCTGCTAACTTAGCTGCCGTTCTGGTCGATTTGACTGGTATAAACCTTGCACTTTTAATCAGTCGATCCACAACTACCCAAATGCTATCATGTCCCGATCTAGTCCTTGGTAAACCATCAATGAAATCCATCGAGACTTGCTCCCATTTCCATTCGGGAATTTCTAAGGGCTGTAACAACCCACTAGGCTTCTTTTGCTCGGCTTTAACTAGCTGGCAATTCATGCACTTGGATATAAACTTCCCAACGTCTCTTTTCATCCCTTCCCAGTAGTAAGTCTGCTTCATATCTCGATACATCTTGTTACCACCGGGGTGTATAGTCAGCTTTGAGTGATGACATTCTCTAAGCACTTCATCCCTCAATCCATTGACATTGGGTACAACAAGCTTTCCATTCTTTCTAAGCCATCTATCTCGATCAAGCCCATACTTGTTCATCTCCTCATCGATACCCATCTCTAACTTGGAGATGATTTCCAATAGGTTAGGATCGTCCCTCTGACTAGAGCCGATCCGTTCAATCAAAGTGGGTCTGATCTTCAAACTTGCTAACATTTCTGGATCCAATTCGCACTTTGGTCTGAAATCAAACCCCACGATAAACTCCAGTTGCTTCCATTCAAGGAACATAGCCCCCAAGCTGGCATGTCTTCTACTCAATGCATCAGCCACCGCATTGCCCTTTCCCGGAGTGTATGCGATGTCAAAATCATAGGAAGCTAAGAACTCTAACCATCTCTGCTGACGGAGATTTAAATCCTTCTGGGAGAATAGATACTTCAACGACTTATGATCTGTAAACAGCTCAAATCTTTCTCCCAAGAGATAGTGTCTCCACATCTTTAACGCGAACACGATCGCTGCCAATTCTAAATCATGGGTAGGGTATCTTCTCTCGTACGGTTTCAATTGCCGACTTGCGTAAGCTACAACCCTACCGCCTTGCATCAATACAGCACCCAGTCCGGTACCACAGGCATCCGTGTATACCGTCATCTCTTCATCCCCCTTAGGAATGACTAACACTGGTGCGCTTGTCAACTTGTCCTTTAGATTTTTAAATGCATTCTCGCACCTTTCATTCCAGACAAAAGCTTGATTCTTCTTGGTCAACTGGGTCAATGGTGCTGCTATCTTGGAGAAACCTTGGATAAACTTACGATAATATCCAGCTAATCCCAAGAAACTTCTTACATCTGTTGCGTTCTTGGGCGTAGGCCAATCTTGTACCGTAGCCACCTTTGCCGGGTCCACGGCAATACCATTCTCTGATACAACATGGCCCAAGAACCTCACTTCCCTCTTCCAGAAGTGACACTTAGAAAACTTTGCTTTCAATTGGTGTTTTCTCAACACCTCCATCACTACTCTTAAATGTTCCTTGTGTTCTTCCTCTGTCCTCGAATAGACCAAAATATCATCAACGAACACAAGGATAGACTTATTCAACTGATCTCTGAATACCCTATTCATAAGATCCACAAAATATGCCGGGGCATTAGTTAGCCCAAATGGCATAACCAACCACTCATAAAATCCAGACGGCGTTCGAAATGCCGTTTTAGCTATACTCTCAGCTTCCACTCTAAGCTGATGAAAACCTGTCGCGAGATCCAACTGGGAGAACACTCTCGCGCCACTCAACTGATCGAACAAATCATCTATCCGCGGTAGAGGACACTTATTCTTCCTCGTCACTTTATTCAACTCGCGGTAGTCTACACACAAACGAAGGGAACCATGCGCCTTGGTAGCAAACACGACTGGTGCTCCCCATTCAGAAACACTCCTTCTGATAAATCCCTTCCTCAAAAGATCGCTGACTTGCACCTCGAGCTCTCACTGCTCCCTTAGTGCCATACGACGAAGTGGCATCACTATAGGTCTGGCATCTTTTACCAAATCAATACGAAACTCAATCTCTCGGTGTGGTGGAAGTCCGGTCACTTCTTCGAAAACATCCGGATACTGGCCAACCACGGGCAAACCTGACAACTCACTATGCGGAATGTCGAGGGAGTTCAGAAAACTAGCCAATACCCCCTTACTGGGTAGACCACCAAACACTATCCTCCGCCCATCATCCGCTCTAGCTGTCACTAAAAAGCCCTCACACTCTACCACCACCCCGTACCTTCGGAGCCAATCTACTCCCAAAATAATGCCAAACCCAGTAAAGCCAAAACAAAGCAATCACAAACAAACATGCATCCATGACTCGATAAGACCACATTACGACAAATCATGCTAAGGCTAGTCGAACCACCAATCGGGTTCGTCACTACTAAAGGTCTATCGACAATCTCGGGTTCCAATCCCAACCTATCTACCAGGTCACTAGATATGAAAGAACTGGAAGCTCCGGTATCAAACAAAACTCTAACAGGAACATCATAAACAGAAAGCATACCTTGAATGACGACATTCTTTCCCTTTTCCGCCGCAGTTGGGGCATTCGACGAAGAAGGAATAGCATTAAGAGCATATGCTTTCACCATTTGCTTTTCTTTAAGGGGTTGCGGACACTTGTCCTTGTGATGTCCCATTTGGCCACAGTTGAAGCACTTCCTATCCGCTGGCTTGGCCCGACAATTACTAGCATAATGGCCCTTCTTACCACAGCTGAAGCACTCCACATCTTGCTTATTCTTTTTCTTCTGGCCATCCTTAGCTTGGTTCTGCTTTCTCTTATTCTGGGAACCACCCTTGCCTCCACCACTTGCTTGTGGTTTTGGCTCTTCTGCAGATGCAACCTCAGTCCTCGACTTAGGGTAGAGACTTTCTGATCTTAACGCTTTCCCCACAATCGATTCAAACGTCTCATCGATGTGGTTAATAAGTTTTTCCCCCAAGTACTGATCCAAACCAGTTATGAATTTCTCATTCTTTTTCTCGGCAGTATCAATAAGAGATAACCCATATTTTGACAAAGTGTCAAATTCAGCAATATACTCCGAGACAGCTCTGCCATTCTGCTTGAGCTCCAAGAATTTCTTAAACAGCACTGACTTCTGAGCAGCTGGAATGAACTTCTCGCTAAAGCGAGCCTTAAACTGCTCCCAAGTAATCTGATCTTCGGGAGTAGCTGCCTTTATAGCATTCCACCAATTCATTGCCCGCCCTTGCAGCTGACGGGACGCTAGCTTTCTCTTTATCGCATCCTTGATACCCAAATCCTCGAAGATACGTTCGCTACTATCCAACCAATCCTGAACATCCGTAGCCGACTCCGTTCCATGGAACGGCTTCCCACCAAGGCTAGTATAATCCTTATTCAGCTTGGCGAAGTCGACTCTTGGTGCCTGCACTATTGGACCACCACCATTTCCACCATTGGGAGCTGCCCTCTGTACATCTCTAAGCATCTCTCTCATTAGGTCAGTAAACATCGTCCTCATGTCAGCAGCATTCCCATTATTGGCCCCTCTACCGGTACCTCTAACATATCGGCTCATCGTCAATCTGAAAAAGGAAACGATTAACGACTCCATAGTGGTGCTAGTGCAGTACGACTTCATCTTTATACTACTAATAGTATATATATATATATATAGCTTTTAAAAATCAAAATAATCACAAATACGCTCTCTCGTATACGTATATTATCTCTCCCTGATAACTTTCCTAGGTTAACTACGCAACCTAGAGCTCTGATACCAAGTGTGACGGCCCGCCCCGTACCAGTCAGCATCCGAAAGTGCGCTGTACACGTGCCCGATTAGCACGGAACGGTCGCCAAAGAAAGGAAAGAAGTGAAGAACTAACACAAAACCTGTAGAATGTCTCACAGCGCATGGAACAAAATATAATAATAACATACTTGACATAAAACAGGTGAGACAGTGCATAAGCTGATAACTAAAATCAACATCAATCATCAGAGCAGCAGAAATCCATATACAGCTTATTACAACTTTCCAAGTTTACTGTCTCTAAACAGAAGAAAGCTAAAGTAGAAGATGCACCACCAATGCCCAAGCAGTGATCTTCAACAACACAGGGAGAATATTATATATATATTACGTGGAAGCCTCCTGCTCGTCTCCGGATCATCTACCCGTGCATCACCAGCTAACCTGTCTCTAGTCTGCTCGTGTGAGCACCCAGAGTAATAAGAGGAGACATAAAACTCTGGGTCAGACATAAAGCCTGGTATGAGCGATAAGCATCTAAACAAAACCATAACAGGTATACTAAACCATACCTGAACCTGGACCTGCAACCAAAGAGTTAGTACCACATACCGTACAATGCTCTAAGGTGCCATAATAAATAGTGTAAGAATACGGGGGTGGGGTGTGCATGTCACAATGATAGCAAACAAATCATCCATAGCAACCATCCTCACATCTCTCACTCAGTGCGTAAAGCGTATGATTTCTACCACTTTGGAACACTAGACAAACTGAGGTAACGACGGATCCCGACTTGTAGAAACCCTGCTATGACCAAGCTAAACATATGGAGTCATGACCAAACATTTCAATGACCCACTTCATTGGTTGTAGCCCTTGGTTCTACCGATGCCATAATGGCCCTGAATCCGTCTTCGTACCTCCTACCATAGTGGTCCAAAGCTATAGACGTTGATAACTCCTTGGCACGCGTCCCGCAGCAAAGCCCAACCATGAAGTGAACTCGTTGATTCCCATCTGAATCTTGAGCTCTAACTTCTCATTTGGATTTCCTTTGCATCTCGGGTTATAGTCTTCACCTCCGGATCGGTCTTCATTCAGTCTTCTCCTCGGATCGTGCTCCCTTGGATGGTTCGGTTCGTGACGCGCCTCCCCAATCGGATCGGATCGAGTTCCTGCTGGCTCGTGGTGCTCCAGCTCCATCGGATCGTGTCGCACCATACGGATAGTGCCTCAATAGCTCGTGGCGCTGGCAACCCATTGGGTTCGGGTCGTGCTACCTCGTCTGGATCGTCGCGCCTCATCTCGGATCGCACCTTCTGATCGGTTCGTGGTCCACCAAGCTGGAGCGATTCAGATCGAGGTACTTTAGTTTGGACACGGTGTTGCATCGGTTCGTGGCCTTTGAAGTGGAACGGATCGTGGCGCATGGTGGCGTGAGCTTCCATCGGATCGTGCTCATAGAGGGGCGATCCGATCCGGGTAAATTCCTGCATTTCGTTCCAGCGACAGTCTTTCGCCATTCGACGGCGTTTTTGACCAAACTAACACTTCTAAACAATCACAAAACATCTCATACAGTCATAGCAACATATAGTATCGACAACGAACACCATAACACAAATCATAGCATGTAAAGTGGATCAAACATGGTCAAAACCCCCAAATTTTCCCTTAAGCATGTTTAAGTAAATCTAATCATAGGGTTAACAAAACTTAATCAAATCGAACCAAATTTCTAACAGAGGCATAAAATATTATTTAAGAATTTCTAAACATTTTTCCAGAATTTATTAGTGTATAAATTCGCTAATCTTCACTAATTACCCTTAATTACCGTAATTAGTGCAAAAAATATGCAAATCACTCACCTTGGCCACAAACAAAATTCTCAGAACTGAAACTCCTCTGATTTGGGGCGAATACTGATGTCCAACAGCAGCTCTAACCTTGCTTTGGTGCTTTTTCTTCTTAATTTGATGTTGCTAAGCCTAATCTTTAATTAGAAAGTGATTTGGGGTGTTTTAGATGTAGGAGGCCATTGTTAGAGTGTCTAAGGATGAAAGTGGCAGCTGGAAAATGTCTAAAGAAATGTTTTCTAACCCTAATCAGCCCCTATATACCCCTAAACCCGAAATTCCCCTTTGGGCCTAGCTGTTAATCACCCGGTTAAGCCCAATTAAGCTGTTTTTCAACATCTGAAACTTGTTTCAGCCATATCTCCCAAAGGGTGAGTCCGTTTGGCTAATGTGACCACTCTACGGAAAGAGAAACCATCATCCGGAGCCAATGGAAGTGGTTTCAGGTCAAAATTCCTTTCTAGTCAAATGTTATGGCCAAAATAGTGCCTACTAGGGGTAAAATGGTCATTTAAAAATCGGGAAAAATCATGAACATGGGAAATGACCCCAATAGTCATTCCCCAAAGTTACATGACCATACGACTTCGTATGTGAAAGAAATAAATATCCTACGATCCTATGATGCGTAGAATGCGGGTCGTTACATATTTATAGGTGTAGGAAGTAATTTAGGACCATTAGATTAACCCTGAACCATGAGAACCAATCAAATGAAAAATCTGCATTTGAGTGAATCGGCCCATGGGTTGACAGCCAAAAACCCTGGATTAACCCCTAGTCGACCCAGCGGAGCTTGGGTCGACCTTAAAAATGGGCCGGTTCGGTTATTTCCCCTCCCAATTCGCTGTTTTGAACTTTTTCGCATATTTATTTATTTAATTTTTAATTTATATATATATATATATCAATATATATATTTCTCTGCGCCACCCATTTCACTTAATTCTTTTCTAAAAATTAAGTATACTTTAATTTGTAAAATTTAATGTTATAAAATTACGGGGTGTTACAGGTTGCATAACGTGAATTGCCTATGTGGCATACTGAGATGCAAATGATCAGGGCTTCTGTTGAAAAGCAGAGCCTTGTGGTTGATGAGAAAAGCACGACTTTAATATAGCGTAGCTTTGTGTAGCGTTAATTTGCGAGCCTCCCACCCCGGTGTCAAGGTTTTGCACGCCCTGACATTTTACTTATGTGGATGATGGATAGCGAGGCGCCTCGGTTATATCGGTCAATCCGAGGTTGATTGTTTGGTCGGTATATGACTATTTTATGCCCCATAAGGCAGGGAAACGCAGTGTTCAGGCATTTTAATCCACATCTAGTGGACCGGCCCTGACGATCCAAATGCCCGCCTGAGTCCGGGTCTTGAGGCTCGGGCTAGAGAGTCTCAAAGCGGTAAGGACGATTCATTGCCTTGGTTCACAGATGGAAATCTAACTTCCAATACCACATTTTGCGGTTTTGATTGTAGAACCTAGTATGGCGACATAGTGGGATGGGGCACTTATGCCGTCTATAATTGATACTTATGATTGAAATTGTTTTTACACTATACACTTATAGTAATAATAAAACATGAAATTTTACGTACCAAGCATTCCTGGCTATTATAAGGTAAAAAATCTAGTCTCTGGCTTGCGTTGCGTTGTGTGATGGGACCTGAGTCTTATAATAGCTTCATTGTTCTTTATTTAGCATTAAGCTGTTATTTTATGCACTAGTATCTTGGGAGGAAACCCGTTCCGTGTTATACGGCGCGGTCCCCGGATTTACCTAACTTTAAAATGAAGATTAATAACTGTTTTAGTTCTTACACCAATCACATGACTAACCCGGAGTTTATTGTTTTAACCTAAACTCTGGGTGTCCCTATTTTCCACACGGGCAGCTAGTAGTTTTGGTTTTGCAGATTTATATTTACAGGATCTTGGTTTACAGTTGAAATGATATTCGGAAAGCTCTGTATCTGTATATTCTTTTCATTTGTGTTTTGTATTATTTTTCTGCTGCATTGTAAATTAAATCTCTGATATTTATCTGATGTATATTATTCATTTATACATTTATACTCTGTTATATTCTTTTATTCTGATGGAATTGTTGTAATAAGCAATGAAATGTTCTTCTGTTTGTGTTCTGATTTGTTGTGTTCTCAATTCAATCCGGGCTTTCCTCCACGGGGAAGTTCGGGTCATCTCAGAACTTCTATATTTACTAACACTTTAAAAATCATTTCAATATATAAGCCATATCGAGTGTCATACCACTAAATTCAAATCATTTTCGAACATTCAAGAAATGAGATTTCGAACAACTACAGAGAAGATAATATTTTTTTTAAGAGATTCAATGGAAAATTCCCTTTCGAATTTACTTTTTGAAGTCATTTGCATAAATATTAGATTTCATTTATTTCGATTTCAAGTATTTAAATCTTATCTGAAAAGATACGTTATTCAAATAGCCGAAAATCTCTTAAAACAATTTATTCAAAATAGTTTCACGCTTTTACTACGCTACTCTGATCTGTATATTCATATTTCAAACAAATTTTCCAAATACAAATTCTAAAAATTTAAAATATAAGTTAATATAGAATTTAATCGACTTATATTGGATATTGATTAACAATTCAGGCGAGCATTATCAGAATCTGGATATGGATAGGTTTTAATTTTTCTGATCGTATTCGTCTGCTCCTGTAAATCCATATCGAATATCAGACGACAAATTCTATCCAAAATCATTCCCTTTCAATTCAAATCTTATTTCAATTCCACATCATATATTTAAATTCTTTCAAACAAATCCTTTCCATAATGATTCATGTTTTGAAAAAAGATATGTTAATTTATATGTGCAATCAGATTGCTAATGCCTACTTAATATCATTTTCAAAAAATATAAATGTTCATGTATCGCCTATGGGCACATTTTAATATTGTTAAATTTCATACATAACCCCGTTAATTTTTAATTTCTCTATCATAAAATTGCAATTTCTCCATCCAGTAACTACACACTCCTATGTTTCAATTTGATCTCTGTCATTGACCAATAAATCGTCCACCTTTCATATGCTGTCGGTGGATTCCACGTGATAATTAAATAGTGATGACGAGTGAATAAAAATATATGGCAGACAAGTTAACAGGGAATTTAAGGACAAATTATTTCATTCTAGGCTCAAATCCTCTTTCCTCAAATTACATGTCGCCACATACACAAATAATTACACCTATTTGTTTACGATACAGGGATATGATTATTATTTACAATAAGAAATTTGTTATTCCGTAAATATACATGATTATTAACAATTGTCATTAATGTACACATTAACATTACTCGATGAATAAATCGGAATTGCTATTTCAATCGAGAACAATAACAATTCAACAGGCCTGAAGCAGAAGAAATTGACAGCACAAAATTGAGTAGAACTCCCAATATCGACCATTTGATTCTAAAACCACAAAACAAAATAGGAAATATATGTAGTAACATATTTTTTATTTTTATGATTGCAAGTTAAATCGTTACATTTTTAGTTTATAAACATAAGCCCACAACAAAAAAGTAAAATAAAAACATAGGATATCATTTGTTTCAAAAAATATTAATAATGTGGTGCTAAAGGCACCCCAATATGTTCTTCCTAATACCAAGACTAAAAAATATCACAAGAATTAGTATTACACTCTTCTTAATACCACACACTTAAAGAATAGGGGCTACCACATTGTTTTAATCTATTTCTATTTCACTCGATATTCATTCGTCCTCATTTGTAAAACCAATCAACAAACTAAACTCTAGATCTATAATCGATCAACGAATTCGACGCCGCAATATACAAAAGTCGTGAATAAGGTTGGAATCAAGCAAACTAGAAGAGGTAGTGAGATATTAGGTTTTCAGATCATCAAACAATGATAGATCACCGTACGAATTTGAATTTTCCCGCGAGAGATGTGAAGAAGACAACGATTACGAGAGATTAGAGTATTTAGGTTAGCTTAGTACGTGATTAGTTCGACAAATAACGATTGAGTGAGAGATTAGAATAGAGAGGTAACGTGGTATTAGGAAGCATGTAAAATTTAATGAGTTTTTATTTTTTCAATTGCAGTATTAGTAAGAATATATTGGGGTGCCCTTAGCATCACACTATTAATACGTTTTATGTAATTAACCATCTATATAATATGCATAGAAAGGCGGAGGGGATGAAAATCAATATACTTGGAAAAATGACTTAATATATATGATTAAACATGGTTTATGTGAAAACCCGTAACTTCCCCGTAAAGGAAAGAGCGGATAGTTCGAGAACAAGCCACAACAGAACACTTACAAAAGAACATTTCAATGTATATTACAACAATGCATCAGATTTCAAGAATATACAGAGTATAAATGAATATTACATAGAAATATCAGAGATTTAAATTACATTTAAATACATCGCAGCGGAAAATAATACAATACACAATTAGAAGAGATATACGGATACAAAGCTTTCCGGATATCATTCCAGCTGTAAACCAGGATCCTGTGAATATAAATCTGGAAAACCAAAACTACTAGCTGCCCGTGTCAAAATAAGGGCACCCAGAGTTTAGGTTAAAACAATAAACTCCAGGTCAGTCATGTGACTGGTGTGAGAACTAAAACAGTTATTAATCTTCATTTTAAATCATTAGGTAAATCAAGGGACCACGCCGTATAACACGGAACGGGTTTCCTCCCAAGAATACCAGTGCATAAAACAAACAGCGCAATGCTAAATAAAGAAAAATGAAGTTGTTATAAGACCCAGGTCCCATCACACAATGCAACGCAGCCGAGGATAGGGTTTTCCCTTATAACAGCCAAAGAATGCTTGATACGGTTAAAACAAATCGTTTGATACTATAGTCAGTGCATAGTGTATAAAACAACTTCAAATCATAAGTATCAATCATAGGCGGCATGAGCGCCCCATCCCACTATGTCTCCATATATAGGATTACAACTAAAACCGCAAAGTCACGTATTTGGAAATTGGATTTCCATCTATGAACCGAGGCAAAAGATAGTCCTCAACCGATTCGAGACGCTCTAGCCCGTGTCTCAGGAACAGCCGCAACTGCCCCTTGGATCCTCAGGGTCGGTCCACCGATGTGGATTATTATGCCTGAACACTACGTCTCCCCACCCTATGGGGTGTAAGTCTGGTCCGTCAGCCGACCAGAATGCATCGGCCGAAACCGATATAACCGAGGCGCCTCGCAACAGCAACAACCACATAAGTCAAACTCGTCAGGGCGTGTAAAACCACTGACGCCACTTCTAGCTAGAAAGAAACGCATGCCCTCCCTGACGTCCTCTCCCGTTTTTGGTTCATACCGGGTGTGAAGCTCGCGAATCAACGTTACACAAAGCTATGCCACAAAGGCCGTGCTTTGATCATCTACCACAAGACTTTGCTTTTCAACAGAAGCCTTGATCATTTGCCACTTAGGCATGCCACATGGGCAATTCACTCCATGCGTTTGATATCCATCAATATATAACCCCTGAGCTCGTACGTCTCAGAGAAGGGCGTTAAGCAAGAGAATAAATTCTCCGCCGCCAAACAGATATATATTTAATAGAGATCAATCACACGGACTAAAATCCAATGTCAGACACACAGTCCATTTACAAGTTCGTTCTGGGTCTGAACGAGACCGGAGGCACCTAGTACCCCGCATATCCATCGATCTCCAAGTACGTCTGGACGATCACTAACTGTTTCCATCTTCTTGGGTGTACAGCCCAATCAAGATCATCAGTAATTATCCAAACGACGTGAAGACTTCCGGTTTTCGACCACCGTCTTCATCTTCGACTTATCGTCGTATCAGTTATTCAGAATGGGATAAACCCGGTCTTTCCGAATAACTCGCGTATATTTTAAATAAGTGTTACACAAACACAACATACGCCTCATTCCAATTCATCAGTCACTAACCGTAAATTAATCAAGAGAATAATTCCCCAAATATTAACCCCGAAGGCCGAAACCAACATCAGATCAATATCCAGAAAACCATTCTGCTTAGCTAACCGACAGTTAGTTTCTGATTTTCACATTCATAGGGAAAGGTTCCCATTAATTTTATCCAAGATAAATTCCTTGAATTTATTCTTTATTCTATTTTTGAATCTTAATTCAAACTAGTCGGGATTAGCGAACCTTACCGAAGTAATCATTTATTTTAATTTCCCCATCCCAACCTATTCATCCCATGAAGTAAAACTGGTAATACTTCATATCTAACACCACAGTGTTATCGGTAAATTCAATTACCATTTCACGTTCAAATCTAATTAAAGATTTAACTATCGCCTGGAGCAAAACTGGTGATACTCCATTTTCGATCATTTCAATCTAATTAAAGATTCATTAAAACTCCACTTAGT
>JASFAX010003052.1:0-43777 GCA_030737875.1 Allium sativum
GTCGTATTATTACTTGGAATGGTTTTCGAACATATGTTCGATCCCGGTCTTTCCAAGTGATAAACGTACTTTAAAACAGTAGCTATGGACTATACGAGTTATTCAATTCAAATCTCCTTCCAAATAGTTATCAATTCATTTACGACTCAAGATTTGAATTACTATAAATTTCATACATCTCGTTATCATCTTATCTCTTCTTCGAAATCAAAGATTATACCTTCGCTTTAATTTCTTATCTTTGATTCCCTCGAATCAAAGATTCGATCAAATCCCCAATTACGATATGAATTTCCACCATTCAATCTTATCGGGTTTCAAGAATGATATTATTGAAGATACGATTCACGACAAAACCCAAATAAATCGATATTGAATCATAAGTTACACAGAAATTTCTATCCACTTATATTTGATATATATTCTCATAATCAACGAATACTATAAGTGGAATAGCGATATAACAATATCTTCCAAATTCCCAGATAGTATTCATTTACACCATGAAAATTTTATACCAATTACCGAGGATTATTTCTATCTAATTTATTCCAATCAGGTGGAGAATCCCATATCTTAATTAAAAGATTTATCCGACTCTTTGATATTTGATCTGGATAGAAATACCATCAACTTATCTTCAATATCAATCTCTGTATCCAACTCATATTATAAGCGGAATAACGGTGAATTACCTTTTAAATTCCTCAGATAATAAGAGTTTTCATTTACCGAATTAATATCAAACATCCGAAGATTTATCTCCAACATATCCAAATTTTTTACTTTGGAAAACCCATTTCAATTCCATATATAATATTTCCTATACTTTAAAAATCCTTGAACTATTTTATCAATCCTTCTTAAAATCAAATGATCGTGTACGCATATAAATTTCAAACCAATAATAACATTTATAAATGTTACCAAAAGCACTATTATTAAAACAGCCATTTAAATCCCATAGATTTAAAATTGTTCAAAATTCAAATATTCCAATGCTTTTCAAAACTGTCGTCATTTACAACTCAATGTTCCTTATTTCAAATCAAATTTATTTCAAATAATCGATTCAAAATTTGAAATCAATATTTCTGAATTGTTGCATCATAGTGCGTTCTATTCAAACCATATAATGATTTAATTATTCAAAACCATTTCAAATTTAATTTATATTTTCTAATTCATTTGGAAAACAGTTTAAATTTTCTTTCAGATTAGATTTCGAATTTACCGTCCCGTTGTCGGACCAGTTAGGGATAGCCAGGGAGAGCAGGAAACTGCATTTCCAAACCCAAGTCTAGACACTATCTTCTCTGTCATCCTAGAACGTTCTGGTGTATATAGTTATTATTAATATAAATCATGTTCAAATTTAAAAATCACATTTCAAATTTAGGTTGAATATATTTTTACCAAACCAATTTCAAATAGATATAAAGATCGTTATACAAAATCAATATATAATTCAAATCATTTTTTCCAAATCCTAATTCAATATTTAAAAAGTTGATATTTAATTCAAAACTAATATTTTAAAATGTTATTTAATAATTAAATAAAAATAGTGTATAGGAAGGAGATTCTACATCGATCACCCATATATTCCACAACCCCGGTGTGTTTGTGTGTGTGATATCATACAATGCAATCATATCTATCCAAATGAACCATACGATCAGATGGATACGAATTCATTATCACAACAAACATTTAACTGTGCACAAGCGTTACAGTCAATAACGCTTACTCGTGTTCAGTGTATGAGCAAACATTCAAACATCAACATCCATCATACAATCATCATCAACAAATTATAATTAATTTCAGCTAATTATAATTAACTAATTTAAATAAATAATTTAAATTAGAAGTTCTCACCAGTCGAGCTTCAAAATCTTCTTTACCAGAGCGAACAGATCAACGAATCCTTCCACCGCTGCTCGTACTGTCCTCGATCCGTTCTGATTAGCAGTTGATGATTTCCTACTAATTTATATATTGAAAATTCTATTAATAACGATCCTCGTTATATTAATATATATAACGACTTTTATTTTATTTTTATTATAAATTTATACTTAATAAAATTATCAATATAATATATCATTGTGTTCTACTCTCTGATATGGTTCTAACGGATCTGACGGCGAGCGAATCCAATTTAAAACGAACGTTCTATGAGTGTTTAAAGTTAACTAATATAACTTAAAAATATAATAGAATTAATCATACCAAAGAGTTGGCCCAAAGCCCAAATTCTTCTTAACCACACTCGGCCCGCTAGCCCGCTACTCCTCTTCTTCTTCTCCTCCCATCCTCCCTTTCCATTCTCTTCCTGGAACGCAAGAAACGTGCACGGGGTGCACATACACACCTTCAAACCTCCACCGATATTTAATTTGAAACTACCAGCAAACTTCCCTCCTCCCCCTCATTCGTTTGCACCACCTCGCCGATCCTCCAAGCCCTTCGTTCAAAAACCGACCCACCATGGCCGTGATCTGCTTCAGAAAAAACCGCGTGGCCTTCTATGTTGCACCCTCCAATCATACACCGAACTCCATCAAACTTTTGCCACTTCGAAGCTTTCTCCAACCTTAACGCAATGCTACTCCTCGATTCGCCAATCGCTTCTTCCTCCATCAACAAACCCCAACCCTAATTTTGAACAATTCAAATCATCGACCCGGAATTGCCTCGATTTCACATCAAAAATACTATATCACTAGCAGATCGCAGCGGCGCAGACGGCGTCGAGCGATTCGAAGAGGATTTAGAGATTTTATTTTTCAAAGTTCTCTTCACAAACTGTCAATTTACTGTAAATCAACGGTATCTCTCTTGATACTCAATGAATTCTGGATCCGTCAATTTCTAAAAATCGGAAATGAAAATCTGAACAACTTTCGTGCATCACATTTTGGCTGAAACTCAACGGATTTAGGGATTTGGATTTTTAAATGAGAGGAGATGTTTGTTTTCATGAACAGAAATGAATAACAGAGAACAGAAAGAAGAACAGTGCGCGATGAAGAAGTTGTATGACTGAAATGAAGAATTGTGGAGGTTAGGATCTTCTTATATAGGGATTTATTAGGGTATTATGGTCAATCTAGCAAGGGACACTTGGTACATTTTGAGAAATTTTCTCCATGCATGGTTACACATACATGGCCACTTGTCTTCATTATATGACACACTACATGCAAAATGACACCTAAGTGGACAACTCACCCTAATTCTTATCTTAAGGAATTAATTAATTTATTTAAATTGGTTACACTTTTGTGACACATATAAATGTTGCCAAATTGGGTCATACTTATAAATGTAACCCTCTCATTATTTAAAGTTGATCAAAACGTTTATAAAATATTTATCTATATTATTCATCGAATATATTTATATATTTATATGAAATGGTTTAAAATAAATGCTTAAAAATACTTATCATTATAAATTATCTTATTTAAATATTATTCTTGTGAAATAAATTATCCTTTATCAATATTACCAAAATCATTAATTAACATAAAATCTTATAATAATAATCAAATAAAAATAAAATTAGATACTTATTCAAAAATTAAAATTTATATTCAAACCTTATATATGTTCAAGAAAATCCATAATTATATAATAAAAATCCAAATTAATCTTGTTAAAATTTCTGGGATGTTACATTCACCCCCCTTAGGAACTTTTCGTCCTCGAAAAGGAAGTCGAGCAAATTTAAACTTCTTTCTAAATTTTAAACTCCCATTTCTCTCTTAACTTATCGGGAATGTAATGGTCAGAACCAAGGCTCATATCATTCTCAGAGTACTCTATCTAATTCTCACTAAAGGTAGAGTCTAAGGAAACTTCGATGATCTAGTAATTACTAGGGTCGTCACCGGTTTTGTTTTTAATCGAAACTTCTGAGTTAGACTCAGAGCTGCTATCCTACCACTAGGGAGAAACTACGATAGATACTGTCTAGTGCTTAAAGGTCTACGACTCAAAGAAATTTCTTTGAAGTTTGAAAAATTATCTTTCTAACTTACTTTTACGGAACCCATGGTTTTCTCATCGATTATAAGATTAAGTGCTTAACTTGGAAATTTAAATCCAAGTTCTCAATTAAAATTTTCCCAAATTTTCCATTATCTTGCAAAATAACATCTTGGTTAAATTCAGTATTAGAAATTTTATCGCACTCAATACAATTCAAGTTCAATTTAAGAGTAACTCAAAATACTGGTTTCAAATCCAAATTAGTTCACTTGTTCATAGCTTTATCAGTGCAAGGCAAAAGGAAGAATCCAGAAATAAAGTTGGACAGTTAAATTTCAAATACGACAATTCGGGTGATATTCAAAAGATGACAACGGGTCGAGTAAAACTAGCGACAAGGAAAGAGATAGAATTATGTTTCCGAAACACTCATTCTATTTCAAATTCTTATTCCAATCGTTTCAAATATAATCTCATATTAACCCATTTATAAGTTAAACTTATACTCATATTCATATTTTAGTTGTCATATAAATCGAATAACACTTTTTCTAATTCCACTTTAAAATATACATAACTCTTTTCATTACTGTTTAAATATCAAATCTTGTTTAGAAAATTTTTCTACTTTTCTTACTCAACTAGCCGGAAAATCTCTTAAACAGTTTTATTTAAAATACCATCACGCTTCCTCTGCGCACTCTGATTACGCGTACACAGGTTCAAGATAGGGTTGTTCAAATATTGATCTTAACATTTTTAGAACTTACTTCTTCAAATTTAATATTTCAAAGATCCAAAATTATCCTACTTCGATGTTTGTTACGATTTAAATTAACCTTTTAAACTCTTTTCTAACTTAAGTCAAACTCATCACTTTAAACAATTCTTAACTTAAGTCTAAAGCATCTTCAGATTCCTTAAGGGGTTCTGATAGCTAAGATATTCTTGGATATTTTCATTTACAATTCATGTTAAGGATTTACCCAAATCTATTGCTTACATTAACATATTAACATTCCTTGAGAAATCTAATATCTTTTCCGATTGCAGCTTATTAGATCATATTCAAACATTTGTTATGACTTGTTTAACTTGAAGTATGGGTGCTATTTTTGATATAATTTCTTAATGAATTTTTACAGTTACGCGTCCTTTCAAATTCTTAAGTATAGTTTACTTCTATAATATCCCTTTTTATTATTATTAAAATAATTGCTTTTGCATCTATAACATATTGGCTTACACTATATTCCTAACATATAGAAATGGTTCAAGTATTTCTCGACGTGTTAATTGAAACCATGCGGTCATCCCACTTTCGAAACTCGAAAATAATTACCGATGGTGCCATGGTCATCAGTAAAATCATCCTCGAGCGACTAGAGTGTGACCCTACATCTACCTAGTATATATTGGACTTCGTATACACGTTGATCAGACGTATATTAAAAATCCTTACATACTCGATAGTCCAATTGTGACGTCGAATAAAACACTCGAAATCCTTATTTCAAATATATTTCAAAATATATTTCAAATAATCATCGTTTTCAAAAAGAATTTACTTGTTCAAAAATACCTTATATAGGTTTCAAAAATATATGCTCCCTCGACATAATATTCCGAGATCTCATTCTAGGGTATTTCTAACCCTATCTCTAATGAGATAATATAACTCTGAGGAGTCCTATTCTTTTGTCCAGATATGTACGTACCCAATAGCTTTGTATAACCAAAGCTCTGATACCAACTGTAACGACCCAACTTTTTGCCCGGTTCTTGCCGGTAATTAAACCAACTTAAACCGTTCAGAAAGACGAATTGTTATGGGTACATACATACATTGAACAAAAATAACAGAACTTTTCATTGAATAAACCAATATTACATCAGAGTTACATGAATATCAGAGTTACAACATAAACGTTTACAGCGGAAGAAAGAAAATAACTTTACTCTCAGCGGAAGATCAAAACACAGCGGAAGCTCCAACTCTATCGTGGACTCCAACTCTAGAAGTGCTCTAAATCCTGCTCCAACGATCCATAACTGCAAAACTAAACTACTGGCTGCCCGTGCGAAAATCATGGGCACCCAGAGTTTAGGTGAGGGAACAATAAACTCCAGGTCAGTCGTGGGACTGGTGTGAGAACTCAAACAGTTAGGTTCATTCTTAAAGTTGGGAACTTCACCGGATCACGCCGCTAACGCGGAACGGATTTACTCCAGGTGGATACCCGTGCATATAAATGCGCAATGTCTTTTGAAAATGAAGCTATCATAAGCTCGTCCCACATCACACAATGCAAGCGCACACCAGATGGGCGAGTTTTATCTTATGACAACCAAATATGCTTTCAAACGTAAAATTCTCTTCAATACCATAATATATATATATAGTGTGGAAAACATTTCGCAAGTAAATGTATTAATCCTAGACAGCATATACCCCATAATATATGTTGCCATGTATATATACAATCAAAATCGTATGGCTCACATAAGAAATTTGGATTTCCAACTTGATGATTCCTGGAACGAAAGATCAATCAGGGATACAAAACGAAGTGCCTCAACGGCTTTTTCGACCATACGCGGACACCGAATACACATCGTCAGGGCAGATCAACGGTTTTCGACCAGACACGGCCCCCCGAACATACCCAACTTCCCCAGGTTCATAAGTGGTTTCCCACTGCTGCACAGCTTCATCATCAATTCATATATAAGTATAAAACCTAACCGCCAGTTTCTCATCAATCCGGGGTGTGAGGTTTGTCGATGTCACGTCATACACAAAGCGATGCTTCGATAAGCCATTCTTTGATCATCACTAGCTCGTTTCATAACTCGGGTATGCCACATTGACAATTCACGACATATCACTGATTCAAATCAATGCATACCCTCTAAGTTCACATGACTTAGAGACGAGGATAATATATTGCCACAAACCCGATATACAATAATGGAAATCAGTGCCATGTGGTCAATTTCAATGTCAGACACACCATCCATACAAGTCCGTCCTGGGTTTGAACGGAACACAACCCGAAAATACTTAAATATGTTCAGGTCTCATGCAAATCATACCTCGTATTGGGTGGCCTACCCAACCGAGACATCAATCAACAATCAATCTAAACAATTCAAATATTCCCGGTCTTCATTTGTCGTTTCTCAAGTCTTGAATTGCTTCATAACGTCGTATTATTACTTGGAATGGTTTTCGAACATATGTTCGATCCCGGTCTTTCCAAGTGATAAACGTACTTTAAAACAGTAGCTATGGACTATACGAGTTATTCAATTCAAATCTCCTTCCAAATAGTTATCAATTCATTTACGACTCAAGATTTGAATTACTATAAATTTCATACATCTCGTTATCATCTTATCTCTTCTTCGAAATCAAAGATTATACCTTCGCTTTAATTTCTTATCTTTGATTCCCTCGAATCAAAGATTCGATCAAATCCCCAATTACGATATGAATTTCCACCATTCAATCTTATCGGGTTTCAAGAATGATATTATTGAAGATACGATTCACGACAAAACCCAAATAAATCGATATTGAATCATAAGTTACACAGAAATTTCTATCCACTTATATTTGATATATATTCTCATAATCAACGAATACTATAAGTGGAATAGCGATATAATAATATCTTCCAAATTCCCAGATAGTATTCATTTACACCATGAAAATTTTATACCAATTACCGAGGATTATTTCTATCTAATTTGTTCCAATCAGGTGGAGAATCCCATGTCTTAATTAAAAGATTTATCCGACTCTTTGATATTTGATCTGGATAGAAATACCATCAACTTATCTTCAATATCAATCTCCGTATCCAACTCATATTATAAGCGGAATAACGGTGAATTACCTTTTAAATTCCTCAGATAATAAGAGTTTTCATTTACCGAATTAATATCAAACATCCGAAGATTTATCTCCAACATATCCAAATTTTTTACTTTGGAAAACCCATTTCAATTCCATATACAATATTTCCAATACTTTAAAAATCTTTGAACTATTTTATCAATCCTTCTTAAAATCAAATGATCGTGTACGCATATAAATTTCAAACCAATAATAACATTTATAAATGTTACCAAAAGCACTATTATTAAAACAGCCATTTAAATCCCATAGATTTAAAATTGTTCGAAATTCAAATATTCCAATGCTTTTCAAAACTGTCGTCATTTACAACTCAATGTTCCTTATTTCAAATCAAATTTATTTCAAATAATCGATTCAAAATTTGAAATCAATATTTCTGAATTGTTGCATCATAGTGCGTTCTATTCAAACCATATAATGATTTAATTATTCAAAACCATTTCAAATTTAATTTATATTTTCTAATTCATTTGGAAAACAGTTTAAATTTTCTTTCAGATTAGATTTCGAATTTACCGTCCCGTTGTCGGTCCAGTTAGGGATAGCCAGGGAGAGCAGGAAACTGCATTTCCAAACCCAAGTCTAGACACTATCTTCTCTGTCATCCTAGAATGTTCTGGTGTATATAGTTATTATTAATATAAATCATGTTCAAATTTAAAAATCACATTTCAAATTTAGGTTGAATATATTTTTACCAAACCAATTTCAAATAGATATAAAGATCGTTATACAAAATCAATATATAATTCAAATCATTTTTTCCAAATCCTAATTCAATATTTAAAAAGTTGATATTTAATTCAAAACTAATATTTTAAAATGTTATTTAATAATTAAATAAAAATAGTGTATAGGAAGGAGATTCTACATCGATCACCCATATATTCCACAACCCCGGTGTGTTTGTGTGTGTGATATCATACAATGCAATCATATCTATCCAAATGAACCATACGATCAGATGGATACGAATTCATTATCACAACAAACATTTAACTGTGCACAAGCGTTACAGTCAATAACGCTTACTCGTGTTCAGTGTATGAGCAAACATTCAAACATCAACATCCATCATACAATCATCATCAACAAATTATAATTAATTTCAGCTAATTATAATTAACTAATTTAAATAAATAATTTAAATTATAAGTTCTCACCAGTCGAGCTTCAAAATCTTCTTTACCAGAGCGAACAGATCAACGAATCCTTCCACCGCTGCTCGTACTGTCCTCGATCCGTTCTGATTAGCAGTTGATGATTTCCTACTAATTTATATATTGAAAATTCTATTAATAACGATCCTCGTTATATTAATATATATAACGACTTTTATTTTATTTTTATTATAAATTTATACTTAATAAAATTATCAATATAATATATCATTGTGTTCTACTCTCTGATATGGTTCTAACGGATCTGACGGCGAGCGAATCCAATTTAAAACGAACGTTCTATGAGTGTTTAAAGTTAACTAATATAACTTAAAAATATAATAGAATAAATCATACCAAAGAGTTGGCCCAAAGTCCAAATTCTTCTTAACCACACTCGGCCCGCTAGCCCGCTACTCCTCTTCTTCTTCTCCTCCCATCCTCCCTTTCCATTCTCTTCCTGGAACGCAAGAAACGTGCACGGGGTGCACATACACACCTTCAAACCTCCACCGATATTTAATTTGAAACTACCAGCAAACTTCCCTCCTCCCCCTCATTCGTTTGCACCACCTCGCCGATCCTCCAAGCCCTTCGTTCAAAAACCGACCCACCATGGCCGTGATCTGCTTCAGAAAAAAACTGCATGCCCTTCTATGTCGCACCCTCCAATCATACAACGAACTCCATCAAACTTTTGCCACTTCGAAGCCTTCTCCAACCTTAACGCAATGCTACTCCTCGATTCGCCAATCGCTTCTTCCTCCATCAACAAACCCCAACCCTAATTTTGAACAATTCAAATCATCGACCCGGAATTGCCTCGATTTCACATCAAAAATACTATATCACTAGCAGATCGCAGCGGCGCAGACGGCGTCGAGCGATTCGAAGAGGATTTAGAGATTTTATTTTTCAAAGTTCTCTTCACAAACTGTCAATTTACTGTAAATCAACGGTATCTCTCTTGATACTCAATGAATTCTGGATCCGTCAATTTCTAAAAATCGGAAATGAAAATCTGAACAACTTTCGTGCATCACATTTTGGCTGAAACTCAACGAATTTAGGGATTTGGATTTTTAAATGAGAGGAGATGTTTGTTTTCATGAACAGAAATGAATAACAGAGAACAGAAAGAAGAACAGTGCGCGATGAAGAAGTTGTATGACTGAAATGAAGAATTGTGGAGGTTAGGATCTTCTTATATAGGGATTTATTAGGGTATTATGGTCAATCTAGCAAGGGACACTTGGTACATTTTGAGAAATTTTCTCCATGCATGGTTACACATACATGGCCACTTGTCTTCATTACATGACACACTACATGCAAAATGACACCTAAGTGGACAACTCACCCTAATTCTTATCTTAAGGAATTAATTTATTTAAATTGGTTACACTTTTGTGACACATATAAATG
This sequence comes from Allium sativum, assembly GCA_030737875.1. Classification (NCBI taxonomy): domain Eukaryota; kingdom Viridiplantae; phylum Streptophyta; class Magnoliopsida; order Asparagales; family Amaryllidaceae; genus Allium; species Allium sativum. Next base: position 10,510 of record JASFAX010003052.1, read on the forward strand.
TTGCCAAATTGGGTCATACTTATAAATGTAACCCTCTCATTATTTAAAGTTGATCAAAACGTTTATAAAATATTTATCTATATTATTCATCGAATATATTTATATATTTATATGAAATGGTTTAAAATAAATGCTTAAAAATACTTATCATTATAAATTATCTTATTTAAATATTATTCTTGTGAAATAAATTATCCTTTATCAATATTACCAAAATCATTAATTAACATAAAATCTTATAATAATAATAATCAAATAAAAATAAAATTAGATACTTATTCAAAAATTAAAATTTATATTCAAACCTTATATATGTTCAAGAAAATCCATAATTATACAATAAAAATCCAAATTAATCTTGTTAAAATTTCTGGGATGTTACATGTTTCCTCCCTGAACACCTGGGGGGAAAGGAAGAAAAGAGATGGAAAAAGGGGGTCAGACATAAAGTCTGGCGAGTGCGATAACCTTAACAATATAATTAACAAAGTAACTATGCTAAGGCATAAGATGGAAAATAAGGAAATGACCATGAACCATTGAGTGTGATAGAGTAAACAAGGAAACAAGATGAACAACGATAACGTTAAAGGCACACCTAAACCACTACAAGATAATTACTATACTGCACCACCACTAGTATAACAGGATTAGGTGTTACCCTAATGTTTAAACTGAAATAGAATCGAAACAGAATAATATATACAGAAACAAAATGCTAGTAATGGGCCTTAACCACCCCAACATACAGAAGGTACAGAAGTAGAATACTAATAATGGGCCTTTACCACCCAACTAATGGGCCTTTACCACCCCAACAGACAGAAGGTACGGAAACAGAATCTGAAACGGAATCAGAGACGGAAACAGAATAATCCCTACGGAAACAGAATGTAGAATTAGGTGTACACTAGTAATGGGCCTTTACCACCCCAACAGACGGTACCACGCAGAAACAGACAGGTGTTACCACCCAACAGAAACAGACGGTGCCAACAGAAACAAACAGAACTAAGTGTACCCTAAGTCCTACCCCCAAGCGATCGGCTCCCTAACTCGTAGATACCCGTGTTGGTCCCACGGTGGGGTGTATCACTCCCCAAAGTGGCAACCCGATACTATCAGAGATGCACGGCTTATACCAACACGATGCAACAATGTCTTACCTACCAGCCCGGGCCCACACATGCACATGAACCCGTTGGACTTGCGTTCCCACCGCTCACCCGTTTTGTCCTCTTACAGTCAAGCCTAGTACGCGTGTCCCGTCCTCGACTTAGGTCGAGCCCACAGAGAAACTTATGGGTTACTGGTTGAAACGGGCCCCCATGATTTGACACAAGCTATCCACCTAAGCTTGGTCCCCTATAGTATTTCCCACTTAACCCACTTCTTATTCATGTTTCAATTACATGTTTCAATTTTGGTTAAGTATTTCTAATCGTATTTCAAATGCCACCCAAGGCACCCACTCAATTCCACATGCCATCCAAGGCACCCACTTAACCCCCTCATGTCCCACTACATGTTTATCTGGTTAAGTGTTTCTTAATTCATTAAGACCGTAACCTCATAAAGACCTCTCACATTAGACTGGCATTTGTGGCAGCTGGATTTACCGGGCGGGTCCGGGCAGTCTTACACCACAAAAGAGCCTAACCTCGTGTCTTTACAATTGTTACGTATTTAGTTTATGCCTAAGACCTCTCACATTAGACTGACATTTGTGGCAGCTGGATTTGCCAGGCGGGTCCGGGCAGTCTTACACCACAAAAGAGCCTAACCTCGTGTCTTAGATGATTAATTACTCCAAATTAATCATCCCCCAATTTGAATTACTTTCCCTATTCAAATTATCAATCAATTCCAAATTTAGCTATGGCCATAATTGACTCAATTATGTCCATCTATTTTTGGTATGCAAAATCATACCAATTATCGTCACAAATTTATTCTATGCCTTTTTAAGGCATTTATGCCAATTAAATCTTTTTAATATTATTCCCTTTACCCCACGTAGTACGTTTGCTCATTTAACGTAAAAATATACGTTAGACTCGAATAGTCTAACTCATGGAATAAAGATAAAACATCACAATATACACATAATTAAAACATAAATCTAAACATAGGGGTGAACTTGCATATGTGAATGATGATCTACACCTAAAACTTGCATAGGCCAAAATTACAACTTGCATAAACAACATATGTCATGGATCCAAATCTTAAAGGTGTAAACTTGATGAGAAAAGGGCCACAAACTTGCATAAATAACATATGTCATAACTTTATATTTGCATAGGTAATAATACTAAACTTGCATAACATGATTCATGTCCAACTCATATATTCATACAGCTTACATATGTGATTTATACGTCATAACAAGGGTGTAAACTTTCATCTAACATGTAAAGTATCATGTAAAATTTAGCATATAATTCACACATGTTATAGCCTAACTTTCAATTAAATTTTCACATAAACTAGGTGTCATAGCCATGTAAGTTCACATGTAATTCTACCCAACATGTATATGATTCATGTTTGAATCAAAATCTAAACTTGCCTATAAATGATTTATCATATGAATCGATATAACATACTAGCATAAGAAACTTGATGATTTGATTGTATATAAAATTACAACATGGATGATGGCAACATAACTTTACATCATAAATGATAGCATCACAACATAACGTCATAGAGATTTCAATCATAATCCTACAACGTAATCACAACATGCAATCAATACTTCATATCACATCAATACAATCCGCATTATATCTTAATCCAATTAAATTACTAATTATCTTGTTAAAACTATCAAACTCACAACTCAAAAGCAGTCTTGAGTTCTGAATTCTGATTTCTGGAATTGAATTAGCTCTCCTTTGAAGAAGATTCGCTGTTAGGGTTGAGTAGTTCTGATTTGATTGTTGTTCTTCCTCTTAAATGTGGTGGCGGCTGCTCTAGGGTTCAAGACAACAGCATGACGGCCATAGTTTCAGTTTTAATTCTGATTTAGGGTTTGTGTCTATAGGTCTTTTTATAGAGTTTTGAATTATTTTAAGCCGTCGGATGATCTTAGGGTTAATCAAAACCATTCAATCATGATAGGGTGATGAGTCAGCCCTAATGACTCAGCAAGGAGTCAGAAAGAACTCAACAACATGGGTCAGCCTGAACCAGAAAGCTGTGCAGGCTTTTGCCTCGGCCTGGGCGCACTTGGCAGGTGCGCCAGTGTTAATTTGTACTGGCGCACTTCCCAAGTGCGCCAGTGCAATCAATTTTTTTTTTCTCTTCTACTTGCCACCACACTTCATTCGTCCATAACTCCTTCATCTGGTACTCGTTTCCTGCAAACTCGGACTCTATTTCAACCAGAATTCCGAGACGAACACAATGGCGCAACCCCGTTCCTTTAATTCTCACGTCTGAGATTAATTATTCTTTATTTTAGTTAATTCGATTATTCAAAAATCCGGGGTGTTACATTCTCCCCTCCTTAAAGGATTTCGTCCCCGAAATCTCCAAGTCAAGGAGAATGCATATCCTACCATCCAAACAACCATCTATTCAACCATCAAACACGGGCATCCATTGTCCTTATAAAATTTCTATTGTTGTATGAGCATATGCAAGAAGTGTGTGCATATATTCCTTATCTAATGCAAAATCAGGCGGTCTACTGATTCAGTTGACCTCCTTAATGCAAACCATGATAGTGCCATGCATCCATTATGTATGCGAAAGAACCTTATCGATACATATCATTTCTACATGTGTGCACAACCATTTACCAAAATGCAACATCCATATGATGGTACAACCATTATACAACCATTAACTTAAATATGTACACACATTTATATGCAATATGCAATATGAAGTGACTGAGCCGATCTAGTGCCTAATGTGTGTGTATATGCATCCACAGGCAAACACGTGCATCCACTTGCAACCATCAAACATAACATGTCTCAAACACATGTTTACATCCATGGGTTTCCTATCTAAAGGTCAAAGATTCGGTCGATGGGATACAAACAAATGATACAACTAAAACAAAAGCTCTGTTCCCATTTGGCATTGGTTAAGAGAATAATTCCCTAAGTCTCAGCCCCGAAGACCGAAATCAACATCAGACTGCCACTCGGAAAATTACCCCCATTAAACAATGTCAAAACTGGAAATCTACTTCATGCTTCGAGTAGAAACCCCTATCCTTAAGAAATATTAAGATACTTACAGACTACTGGTATAGATCAGATTATAGAATGATTCTTATAAAGCTAAGCATAACAGATCCTTGCGGGTTACAAGAAACTTTGGGGGTCTTCCCACGACAAGTTAGAAACTTAACGACCCTCCTCCCAAAATCTAGAACGACCCTCTACATAGAAAGCTGGTCCATTTAGAACCAACCCATGGCCCATAAACTTGAGCACACAAATGTCACATTCAAATTTTTGACGCCCAACACAGATAATTTCAAACCCCTACAAACCACTAACAATTGAGCCGAACCACAAATGGGGTTTGAAACAACTACGGGATCAGAAACCAGACTAGTACTAAAGTGCAGAGTCTCAATGCCAGAATCTAAAAGAGTCTTAACTTCATAACCAGATAAGGAAATTAAACCTTCTACAAAAAAATTCCTATCCATCAGCCGTGAGAGCATTTGCCTATCCTATCAAGGAAGAGATTCTAGACAAATGGCCGAAGGGTACTACATATGGCTTTTCGGAGAATGTTTTTCAAAACAGGCTTTCCTTCTTGAAAATAATTTCTTTTAAAACCTTTTTGAAAAATGTTTTCAAAACTTTTATCTAATCTGGTAACCTTCAGCTCTGATACCACGTGTAACACCCCACCTCCATTAAAGTCACTCACAAAGGGAATGCCTTCACTTCAGTGGAGCATTTTAGGTAAACAGACACAAAATATCACTAGACAGATATTAAAAATTTTGCAGCAGAAATAAATAACTTTATTAAATCACTAAAATACTTTGTTACATAATACCATGAGTCATAAAACCCTTACAACAAAACACTTCTGTCTTGCATTATCAGAGTACATAGGTATTTTAAAAGAAAAATATCATTCCTCAAATTACAGAGCAAGCCACATAAGAGATAGAGGTTCGAGCCATACTTCAGAAGTAGCTCCTAGAAGATGATATCCAAATCCTGACTAAACCTGGGTGTTTCCTCCCTGAACACCTGGGGAGGAAAAGGAAGAAAAGAGATGGAAAAAGGGGGTCAGACATAAAGTCTGGCGAGTGCGATAACTTTAACAATATAATTAACAAAGTAACTAGGCTAAGGCATAAGTTGGAAAATAAGGAAATGACCATGAACCATTGAGTGTGACAGAGCAAACAAGGAAACAAGATGAACAACGATAACGTTAAAGGCACACCTAAACCACTACAAGATAATTACTATATTGCACCACCACTAGTATAACAGGATTAGGTGTTACCCTAATGCTTAAACTGAAATAGAATCGAAACAGAATAATCTATACAAAAACAGAATGCTAGTAATGGGCCTTAACCACCCCAACATACAGAAGGTACAGAAGTAGAATACTAATAATGGGCCTTTACCACCCAACTAATGGGCCTTTACCACCCCAACAGACAGAAGGTACGGAAAAGAATCTGAAACGGAATCAGAGACGGAAACAGAATGTAGAATTAGGTGTACACTAGTAATGGGCCTCTACCACCCCAACAGACGGTACCACGCAGAAACAGACAGGTGTTACCACCCAACAGAAACAGACGTTACCAACAGAAACAAACAGAACTAAGTGTACCCTAAGTCCTACCCCCAAGCGATCAGCTCCCTAACTCGTAGATACCCGTGCTGGTCCCACAGTGGGGTGTATCACTCCCCAAAGTGGCAACCCAATACTATCAGAGATGCACGGCTTATACCTACACGATGCAACAACGTCTTACCTATCAGCCCGGTCCCACACACGCACATGAACCCGTTGGACTTACGTTGCCACCGCTCACCCGTTTTGGCCTCTTATAGTCAAGCCTAGTACGCGTGTCCAGTCCTCGACTTAGGTCGAGCCCACAGAGATATTTATGGGTTACTGGTTGAAACGGGCCCCCGTGATTTGACACAAGCTATCCACCTAAGCTTGGTCCCCTCTAGTATTTCCCACTTAACCCACTTCTTATTCATGTTTCAATTAAATGTTTCAATTTTGGTTAAGTATTTCTAATCGTATATCAAATGCCACCCAAGGCACCCACTTAATTCCACATGCCACCCAAGGCACCCACTTAACCCCCTCATGTCCCACTACATGTTTATCTGGTTAAGTGTTTCTTAATTCATTAAGACCGTAACCTCATAAAGACCTCTCACATTAGACTGGCATTTGTGGCAGCTGGATTTGCCGGGCGGGTCCGGGCAGTCTTACACCACAAAAGAGCCTAACCTCGTGTCTTTACAATTGTTACGTATTTAGTTTATGCCTAAGACTTCCCACATTAGACTGACATTTGTGGCAGCTGGATTTGGCGGGCGGGTCCGGGCAGTCTTACACCACAAAAGAGCCTAACCTCGTGTCTTAAACGATTAATTACTCCTAATTAATCATCCCCCAATTTGAATTACTTTCCCTATTCAAATTATCAATCAATTCCAAATTGACTCAATTATGTACATCTATTTATGGTATGCAAAATCATACCAATTATCATCACAAATTTATTCTATGCCTTTTTAAGGCATTTATGCCAATTAAATCTTTTTAATATTAATCCTTTTACCCCACGTAGTACGTTTGTTCATTTAACGTAAAAATATACATTAGACTCGAATAGTCTAACTCATGGAATAAAGAGAAAACATCACAATATACACATAATTAAAACATAAATCTAAACATAGGGGTGAAGTTGCATATGTGAATGATGTTCTACACCTAAAACTTGCATAGGCCAAAATTACAACTTGCATAAACAACATATGTCATGGATCCAAATCTTAAAGGTGTAAACTTGATGAGAAAAGGGCCACAAACTTGCATAAATAACATATGTCATAACTTTATATTTGCATAGGTAGTAATCCTAAACTTGCATAACATGATTCATGTCCAACTCATATATTCATACAACTTACATATGTGATTTATACATCATAACAAGGGTGTAAACTTGCATCTAACATGTAAAGTATCATGTAAAATTTAGCATATAATTCACACATGTTATAGCCTAACTTTCACTTAAATTTTCACATAAACTAGGTGTCATAGCCATGTAAGTTCACATATAATTCTACCCAACATGTATATGATTCATGTTTGAATCAAAATCTAAACTTGCCTACAAATGATTTATCATATGAATCGATATAACAAACTAGCATAAGAAACTTGATGATTTGATTGTATATAAAATTACAACATGGATGATGGCAACATAACTTTACATCATAAATGATAGCATCACAACATAACGTCATAGAGATTTCAATCATAATCCTACAACGTAATCACAACATGCAATCAATACTTTATATCACATTAATACAATCCGCATTATATCTTAATCCAATTAAATTACTAATTATCTTGTTAAAACTATCGAACTCGTAACTCAAAAGCAGTCTTGAGTTCTGAATTCTGATATCTGGAGTTGAATTAGCTCTCCTTTGAAGAAGATTCGCTGTTAGGGTTGAGTAGTTCTGATTTGATTGTTGTTCTTCCTCTTAAATTTGGTGGCGGCTGCTCTAGGGTTCAAGACAACAGCATGACGGCCATAGTTTCAGTTTTATTTCTGATTTAGGGTTTGTGTCTATGGGTCTTTTTATAGAGTTTTGAATTATTTTAAGCCGTCGGATAATCTTAGGGTTAATCAAAACCATTCAATCATGATAGGGTGATGAGTCAGCCCTAATGACTCAGCAAGGAGTCAGAAAGGACTCAACAACTTGGGTCAGCCTGAACCAGAAAGCTGTGCAGGCTTTTGCCTCGGCCTGGGCGCACTTGGCAGGTGCGCCAGTGTTAATTTGTACTGGCGCACTTCCCAAGTGCCCCAGTACAATCTATTTTTTTTCTCTTCTACTTGCCACCACACTTCATTCGTCCATAACTCCTTCATCTGGTACTCGTTTCCCGCAAACTCGGACTCTATTTCAACCAGAATTCCGAGACGAACACAATGGCGCAACCCCATTCCTTTAATTCTCATGTCTGAGATTAATTATTCTTTATTTTAGTTAATTCGATTATTCAAAAATCCGGGATGTTACAACATCTCTTGCCTAGACTCATGACAGAAATCCAATTTCCAATACGTGACATTTCGGTTTGATTGTAAAGCCTAGTATTGGTGACATGATAGATGGTACCCATGCCGCCTGTGATTGATACATTTATATTTGATGTTGTTTTATACACTATGCACTTATAATAGTATCAAATGATTTGTTTTAAACGTACCAAGCATGTTTGGCTATTATAAGGGAAAAACCTATCCTCCGGCTTGTGTTGCATTATGTGATGGGACCTGGGTCTATTATAGCTTCATTTTTCCAAAAAGCATTGCGGTAACTGTATATGCACTGGTAGTCCCGGGAGGAAACCCGTTCCGTGTTATATGGCGTGGTCCCTTGATTTTCTATATTTTTAAAGTAAAATTTTAAATAACTATTTTAGTTCTCACACCAGTCACACGACTGAACTGGAGTTTATTGTTTTGACCTAAACTCTGGGTGTCCCTATTTTCCACATGGGCAGCTAATAGTTTTGGTTTTGCAGATATTATATTTGCAGGATCCTGGTTTACAGCTGGAATGATATTCGGAAAGCTCTGTATCCGTGTATCTCTTTCAGTTGTGTTTTGTATTATTTTCCACTGCATTGTAATTTGTAAATCTATGACATTTATCAAATGTATATTATTTGTTTATACTCTGTATATTCTTGTACACTGATGTAAATTATTGTAATATGCAATGAAATGTTCTTCTGTTTGTGTTCTAATTTGTCGTGTTCTCAACTCAATCCGGGCTTTCCTTTATGGGAAAGTTCGGGTCATTATAGTTTGGTATCAGAGCTTTGGTTTACAGAGCTCGAGAACAAGACATGTTGGAACCAAACGAAAGAATTCATCAGAGATTGAGTAGTATCCTAGAACGAGTGTGAAGAGTATTATTTATTAAAAAAAAATGAAAACAAATTTTGTTTTGAAAATTTAAATCTTATTATACGTATTTGAATATGATTTTTATATTGAATTTGGATAATCAAGTATATAGAGATTTTGCATATACGCCTAACTAGCTTGTATACGAAGCCTCAAATATACTGGATAGATATAGAATCACGCTCCAGTCGCCCGGACATGATTCTGATGATGGCGCGCTATCATCAGTATTTATGCTCAAGTTTCAAAAGTGAGATGTCTATATATTTCTAATTGACAGGTGTGAGAACCAAAACTAGATAGGGTCTATTGTTGTTACTTGGCATCAAAAATGGATTTTTATATTATTTTTTAAATAATGAATTTGAAAAGCTAATCAACTAATTGATTGCTGATTGTGTTGTTTGATTATTTGTTTGATTAATTAAAATTTTGAACCATTAAGCCAAATTGAATCAAATTTTGAACTGAATTGAAAATTGATTGAAATTTCATGCATATACATGTATATACATTGAACAGGTCATTGCAAGGAGGCTAGAGAAGAGGAACAAAATTGTATGCCTGACAAATAGGTACATGTTTACAAATTTATTGGGTATGGATGATTTTGTAAGCCGCTTGGCTATCCGCTTGGCTTTTTCTTTTTCTTTTTGGATGATGAGGGCCATGCGTGGCTAGTTGAGGTTTTAAATGTCTCCCCGTACAAGGGAGGTTATGGCGAAAATTTTCAAAAATTTAGGGTGTTAGCCAAATTTTTGAAGAATTGGAAAATTCATAGATACTGAAAACTTGAAGAATGAAAGCCAAACTGAAAGTTGAGTTGGTTAATTAAAAAACTTTCAGCTCTGTTCCTTTTCGAGGACGAAAAGATTTAAGTGGAGGAGATTGTAACAACCCGGAAAATCAGAACCAATTTAAAATTTTTATTTTTGCAATTTTAATGAATTTTGAATATTTAAAATGAATTATTTTAAATAATAACAACTAGAAATTTATTTTGAATAGAATTAGAACGTATATTTTTATTTAAATCGAAATTATAATATAAATATTTATTTTAATTATAAAAGGAATTGGAAATGGTGCGTTAGTTTGAAAATTCGATTTCAAATTTCAAATGAATGTACAGGATTCAAAATAAACCGGATTTTAGTGAAACCAGAAATATTTGAATCTATTTGAAAATATCTTTCCAACGAATGTGAAAAATCCTGATATCATAGCGGGAATAAAAAGTTATGCCCAGTTGAAAATTCAGAATAATCGCTATGGAAAATATAGCCCTTAAAAATAGCGATTTTGCAAACGACCTCCGTTTTCGACGAGACCACTTTTGTTGGATCCGGAATGTGTAATTATTATTAAATTCCAATTTTCATAATTTTTGGAATCAATATGTGAACGTGGTGAATTTAAACGTGTTTGGTCAATTTAGTTTGAATTTAATCGACTGGAAAATGATTGTTTTTCAAACGGTCTCCAAATTCGACGAAATTAGTTTTGTTAGGACCGTATCGTCAAAACATAGCCAGACTTATTTTTCTGGAATTTTTGGAGTCCGTATGTGGCCCAGGTAAATTAAAAAGTGCGTTTGAATTTAAAATATAATGATTTATATTTTAAATTTAGCAGAAACTGATCGTAACAGTCGAATTAGGTTATGATACATATCCCATTGTATTCCGAATGGGGGTAATAAGTTAGGGGCGACAGTTGGTGGGTTCAATTTTGAGTTCGAATTAAAAAGGTAACTTTTTAGAGATAAATTAAAATAAATAAATATATTTTATTATATAACACACCCCCTTTCTCTCTACACGGTCAATGCATAACACAAAATAAAAAATAAAAAAGAAGAAAAGAACCCGTTCGTTCAGCCGCTCTCCCCCATCTCAGCTCATCGCGCTCCGCCCTACGGAAGCCGCCGTCGCCGGATCTGCATCCCCCCTCTTCCTTCCTCCGACCTCCTTTTGTCCCCCCCCCCCTCTGATTTGAACCGTAGCCCCAATCCCCTTCTTCCTCTGGCCTTTACCGAACCCTAAACCGCCACCAACCCGCACCCTATCCGCGACCACCTGAAGTCCCTCCGACCACCTCAGTGTGCAGACAACTACCAAGCGCCTCCTCCATTCGATCTAAGGTGATTTTTTTATTTTATTTTTATTTTTAAATCTGATTTTATTTATGTTAAAAACATTTTTTTAATCAGTTTTTTTAATATAGTTATAGAAAGTTTTGATTTCTATTTAAATAAAGTTAAGATTTTTATTTAAATAAAAATTAGTTTTTTCATGTAAGAATAAAAATTAGAATTTTATTTAAATAAAAATTAGATTTTTATTTAAACAAAAATTAGATTTTTCATGTAAGAATAAAAATTAAATTTTTATTTAAATAAAAATTAGACTTTTCATGTAAGAATAAAAATTAGATTTTTCATGTAGGAATAAAAATTAGATTTTTATGTAAGAATAAAAATTAGATTTTTCTTATAAGAATAAAAATTAGATTTTTATGTAAGAATAAAAAATAGATTTTCATGTAAGAATAAAAATTAGATTTTTATGTAAATAAAAATTAGATTGTTATGTTAATAAAAATGAGATCTTTATGTTAGTAAAGATTATATTTTTCATTATGTAAAAATATAATTTTTATATATGAAGAAGCGTTATAAAGATATGATTTTTATAATAAAATAGTAGTTTAAAAATATGATTTTTATCATATGAATAGCAATATAAAAATTCGATCTTTATATATGAAGTAGCGATATAAAAATATAACTTTTATATAGAAAGTAGCGTTGTAAAAATCTAATTTTTATAATGTAGATTCGAAATAAAAATGGGATTTTTATCTATGTAGCATTGAAATAAAAATGTGATTTTTATTTATAAACATCATTGTTTAAAATTTGGATTTTTAACGTAAAACCGTGTGTAACAGATTGCGATGGAACCAACTGGAATCAAATCCATATCTGAATCGTTCAGAAATATAGAATGGAGGAGTGGAACCCAAAGGTGAGAACTTCTCACTTTAATTTATATTTTAGCTAAAAATATATACTAGGATGCAAATGGTGCTTAGTAGCACCCGACACCTTTGGTTGAAACCATGTTTGTTTGGTTGAATTTGGTTTGAGAAATGAAATGAATTGATTAGAATTGGTATGTACATGATGCGAGCCATTAGTAGGTGAGGGATAAGGCTAGACCTTATCCCGGTTCTAGTATTGCACCGTTATGCTGCCTAAATTTTCTAAAAATATAATAATAATATCATTTTTAATGTATAAATGAACTGTATAAAATATTCATGAGATGAAATAAATATTTTACAGTTAAAAATATGATTTTTAACGTGTATATGAATAAAATATATATTCATTTACAAATCGGACGATTTGTTTATGTACACACATTTAACTGATATTGATTGGGCCAATGTATTTTACACATCGCCCAACTGTACAAATAATAATCAGTGTTTGTTGTTTGAAACCCCACACATGTATGGGGATGATATTTGACGTACACTAATCCCAATTGTTTAGTTGTATGTCAATCGATAGGTTTATTGGCTGTTGTAAGCGTTAATTATTTATATTTAACGCTTATGCAGTTGCGTAATGAACTCTAGATGATGGTTGACTGTGTTTGATTATTGTTGTGTACATGTGAGTATGAAATCCATATAAATAAAATTATATGGTAATTGACTGTGTCTGATTCCAATTCGGAAAGAACGAATATTTTAAATTAAAGAATATTTTAAAATGTCGAATAATGAATATTTTAAAATAACCAATATTTTAAAATAATATTCAGTAATGGATCAAAATATGATTTTGATGTCCGATTTGGGATGGACACGAAAAAATTTATATATATAAAGCCGTGTTGATTAGATTATCGCCATTTTGATGTGAACGATATTTAGATCGATTTTATTCATTTTAATGAATATCGAAAAGGAAGTGACTTCAAAATCTAATGTTTTGGAAATATTATCATTTATATATTAATGATATGGGATATTCATTTTTCATTTGAAATTGAATATGAAGTTGAAATCGTTTTGAAAACGAATTTAAAACGATTTATGAAATACATTTTAAATGGAGATCGACGAAATATATATAATATATATTATATGTATTTAATGGCCTGAATAGAACACGCCACGGCAGTTCGCGAATTTCGACCATTGACTTTGAATTGACATTACAGGAGATCCGACCGTCGAATTCTCCTAAAACAGGAACCGTTGGGTTCGTATCGAAAAGTGCTTTCCAACGAATATAAGAGATTTGAAATCTAACGGTTGGATTTGGAATTATATCCAAATCAAAATTGGAAAAGGTCGCTATAAGTGCATTTCGATGACCGTTTATAGAAGTCGACTGTATAGGCCTTGATAAAAATATTAAAATATCAATAATTTGTGTAAAATCATAATAAATGATTTGGAAAGAATTGGGATGAAAATTTTCATATTTGAAAAGATAAAAATATATTTTTATCAAAATAAACTATTTATGAACTAGAATTATAAATCGAAGATTTTTAAATAAATAAATTGGATTTGAAATGGTTTTAAAAATAACCAGAATTTCCAATATATGAATTGGAATGGACTTGAATCAAAATTATCTTCAGAATATTTCGATATTGGATTCTGTGATTATACGGATATTGTGGAGGAACTTGGAAGATATATATATCGTTATTGCAATACGATATTTGTTGATTTCAGAATTTGATATTGAATATAAGCCGATATAATTTCTATTCAGTGCCTTGTATTTAATATCAAGTTGGATTTTGGGTTTGTCGTTAATGATGTCTTCATTAACATTGTTCTTAAACCCAGTTGAGAAAAGAATTAGAATTTGGGTTTGTCGTGAATAGTGTCTTAAATAACACTGTTCTTAAACCCCCTATGAAAAGAATAAATCTTTTAATTAAGATTATTACTGTTTCCAGTTAATTAACATTTAATTGGAATAAAATGGAATGTGAATTGGGTTTATTGTGAACTATGTTTTAAACGGCATTCGTTCTTTAACCCGATTTACAATGAAATGTGATTGGGAATTTATAAATCTTTTTATTAAGATTTAAGGGAATTTTCCAAAGTGAGTTTTTCCAATTTAATATATTAAATTGGAATTGAATGGGATTCGATTTCATAATAATCGAAATGATCTTATGTGGAGGAAGACTGTTAATATATATGGAATTTAAAAGGTTTTGTCGTTATTCCATTTATATTATTAGTCAGATACAGAAATTGATATTGATTATATTTGTTGATCTGTTTTCCATGAAGATTCCATAATTAATGGAATGTTATTTGGGTTTATTGTGAATTTTGTTTTAAATGACATTAGTTCTTTAACCCAGTTAAAGACAGGAATACGTGTCGATCATTGTATTACGAACTGTGTGGTTGATCTTTGCTGAATATATATCTGTTTGGTGGCGGAGAATTTATTCTCTTTCTTAACACCCTTCTCTAAGACGTACGAGCTTAGAGGTTTTATATTGGCAGAAATCAATAGTACGGTGTAGATTGTCAATGCGGCATGTTTGTGTTTCCAAAGTTAATTAATCATTAATATTGATTTTTGGGAAGATTAAACCAAGTGGAGTTTAAATGAATCTTTAATTAGATTGAAATGGGAATTGATAATTTAAATTATCAATATTGGGAAATGATTGAGAATGGAGTATCACCAGTTTTGCCCCTAGCGATAGTTAAATCTTTAATTATATTTGAACGTGAAATTTTAATTAAATTTACCGATAGCACCGTGGTGTTAGACATGGAGTACGACCAGTTTTGCTCCATGGGATGAATAGGTTGGGATTGGGAAAATAAAATAAATGGTTAATTCGGTAATGATCGCTAATCCCGACTAGTTTGGAAAACCTTTGTAACAACCCGAATTTTTAATAACATGTTAAAACAAGAAATCAGGGCAGAATTAAATCATAAGTTAAGAATCAATGGGAAGGGTTATGCCATTGCGTTCGTCTCGAAATTCTGCTTGAAAACGAGTCCGAAATTTCGTAAATCGGAGTCCATATGACAAAGTTATGGCCCATAGAAGATTTCAGAAAATTCAAAATTCAGCCCGAAATTCAAATTCAGCCCCAAACAGATTAGGCGGGAAAATTTCCCGCCCAGCCCCAGGTCGACTGGGGAATCAACCTGCCCCAGCCCAGGTCGACTGCCCAGTCGACTTGGGTGTCGACCTGGGGGTCGACTTCCCCGGTCGGCCATGTTTGCCTGGTGCACCTGTTTGCTCCTTTGGGTCTGTTCAGTTGGCCTGTGATGGGATTTGATGGTTCAGATCTAAACTAGGGTTAATCCTATGGCCTAAACTTGTCTCTACACCTATAAAAACACCCTAAGACCTAGCCTAAACCACCACAAATTATCCTAACAACTAAGTGCTTCTAAAATGCTCCTAAATCGTGGCCTCCATCTTCATCATTGAGAGCTTGAGAGTTCTAAACTAAAGCTAAGGCAAAGGAGCAATCTTTCTCCATCAAATCAAAGGAGTTACTTATATTCTCAAGGCTTCTAGTGTTGCTACATCATTCCTAGAGCTTCTACAGCGTCTCTATCTTGTTCTATTTTGTTCTAGTTCTCATAGCCACGATTTGTAAGCCCCACCCTACTCTTAGATTTAAACTATGAAAATAATATGAACATGTAGCAAGTTGAAATGGGAATTTTTGTGCAATACTTGTCTTGGGTCTATCACTGTATGCATAGATCCATTCATGACTCTTTTGATCTATGATTGTGAAACTATCATGAACCTAGTACCATTCATCTTGATTTTTGGGTAGAAAGCTATGAGCTTTATTTGGGGATTATGCATAATGCAACATAGAACCCCTCATAACCTTGATGTTAACTTGCCTATGATGTTGAGCTACATGCTAGTCACAAGTTTATCACTCTATGTCAACTATTACCATGTTATCACCTTATTTGCTAAGTTTGATGTCATACATGTTTTGAGGCCAATAATCCTATATGCTAGTTGTGATGAACACCTTTGCCTCAAATATCATCATGTTTAACTTATGACCAACTTTACCACCTTATGCCCATCTTTGTCATATTGTTATGTTCCTCTTCTTGATCTATTTGTATTGATGTGAATTTACGTGCGATGGGAATACGTTATGGGTAGTTAGGCGAACTTGAAATGACATGAAAAACATGACTTGAAATGTGACATGAAAATTGATTATGCTTGTAAAACTTGAATGTGGTCATGACATGTAGAAAACCATAAAGCGGCCAACTCGAGGTTGGGTTGAGTTTGTAGCGTAAATCTGCCCGGAACCGCCCGGCAAATCCAGTGGCTACAAACAATAGGATCCAATGTGAGTAGTTGGTCATATCGCGCTTGAAACCCGAGGTTAAACTAGGTTGTGGTGTAAATCTGCCCGGACCCGCCCGGCACATCCAGTAACCACAACAAAGTCTAATGTGAGAGGTTGGGCGCATTAAGTTAATTAATGCCACATGATAGGGTTAAGTCATGAACCACTTGGATACACTTAACCAACTTGATACATGATTGGATAGGGTTAACCACACTTAACCCGTTAGAAACCCTAGTTACGTGGTCCTTTTCAGCAGTAACCCTCTTAGATGTATCACGATACCCTAGGGACTAGGCTAGGGTGGGGCACGATTACTGGGCTGATTGTAAGCGACCAGAAAGACGGCTGAGTAGGTGTGCCAGTGTAGGTTCAGGCGGGCTATGGTCGTGCACATAGTCCGGAGTTGAAAAAAACAGACATGGGCACCAATAGGTTTAGACTGTGCGTGCTCGATTTGTGTCAGTGGTTGGCACCCTAGGGCTTGATACACCCTAGGGTGGACCTAGCACAGTTGACTACATTCCGTGATTGGGCCGTATGACACCGACACTCGACGAGTTAGGCTTATAGGGAGCCGATCGACTAGATCGTATAGTTGGACCTTGACTTGGGTCATCTCATGATATTGGGCCAAGGGATCATTTCTTGTTTATACTTGACATAGGTCAGAATACTAGTACTATTGGTGCAAAAAACTAAACCTTGTATATGCGATGCCGCACTTGATCTACCTTGTTATCTATTTATCATGCCAGTTAGTTACCATCTTTATGTTTCATCTCAGTTTCTCATGTTTAGTTAACTTCATTATTTTTTATACTAATAGTAGGTAGGACTTACCAGTCTTTATGACTGACCCTTTTTCTTTCACCTATTTTCTTCCGTCCCCCCCCCAGGTTCTCAGGGAGGGAACACTAGTGCTTAGCTTGGACATTTGGCTTGCTTTCTTGACAACTCATGTACGGTTTGGACTTGAGCTTGCTATGGCTTCACCACATCTATTTTGGGGATAGTTTACTTTATGTTATTTTCAGTTTATGTTTCTAGATTTGTGGTAGTTGGAAAATGATGACTAAGTATTTTGATGTAAGTGACTTTGGTTTTGAAATGGTTAACTATGGTTTTTAAATTTCTACCGCTGCTTTACTTATTTATTTATCTATGTTCTGTCTTGTGATATCTCTATGCATGTTTACCTAGACAACACCCCTCCAAAGCTAGTGCAGTCACTCGTGAGTGACCCTGGCGGAGGTGGGGTGTTACATTTGGTATCAGAGCATGAGGTTTACTAGACCGGACAAAATTTTTAAAAACCCTTTTGAAAAACTATTTTCAAAACCAATTATGTATTTTTCCAAGGAAAGTCTAGTTTATTTTAAAAGGCTATTCCCCAAAAGCCATTAGCACTATCCTTTGTTTCCTCGTTCTAAATCTATCTTTTACTTCGTTTTAGTATAGTTGATAACTTTATCATCCCGGAGGGAATACCGGTACCTCTTTGGTTTTGGAGGTACATGGAGGCTAGGGCAAATGGAGCCGGCCCAGCAAACACTCCCACTCCTCCTCCCGTACCTGAGGTTCCTCCTCCTCCTCAGCGTCCACAAGCGGATTTCGCGAAGATTTGCAAAGACTTTAAGGCGATGGGTGGCAAGAATTTTGTTGGGACAGAGACTTTTGTTGAGGCAAGAAACTGGTTAAGGGAAACTGAAGACCTTTTTGCTATCTTTGATGTAGAAGATCGTAGGAAAGTTCTGTTGGCAATATGGCTATTGAAAAAGGAAGCTGCTTATTGGTGGGAAGTCACCAACGCTACTAGGCCTATAGAGACTTGGGCCGACTTTAGGATGAGGTTTGGGCTTAAGTTTCTATCATCTGCTGAAGAGAATTTGCAAATGGAGAGGTTTATATCTTTGAAGCAAGGGGACATGACCGTGAGGTAGTATGTGAATAAGTTTAACCAGCTTGCTCGATTCGGTTTAGACATGGTTAACACACCTCAGAAGAAGGCTCTACGCTTTTCTCGAGGATTGAATGAGCCATTGCAAGGTTTGGCCATGTCTCATATACCCATGGGGGCCACTTTTGAGAGCTTAGTGGATATGGCCTTGCTTCAAGGAGATGATAAGAATGGCAAGAAAGAAGTTAAGCTTAATGAGACTCAAACCAAGAAGGCGGACTACAAGTGGGGAGGCAACCAGAACAACTAGAGCAACCAGAACAACAAGGGTAACAAGGCCAACAACAACAAGGCAAGGGAGACAAGGAAGTGCAACTTCTGTGGGATCACTGGACACATAGCCAAAGATTGTAGGAAGAAGAAGAGGAAGTTGGGAGAATGCTTTCATTGCGGAGAGTCTGGACACTACAGTAAGGATTGCCCAAAGAAGCAAGGACAGGGGCAAGGACAGACTCAGCGGGCAGGACCTTCTGGAGGGCAGATGCATGCTCTTAACACTACTCCAGCTCCGGACCGAGGTAGTATTTCTGTAGAAAGCCTTGTTTACATTTCTGGTTTTCCTGTTCGAACTTTATTTGATTCTGGCGCATCGCATACCTTTATTTCTTCTGACATTGTTGAAATTTGCACCTAAGTACTAGTCTAGTTGAGGATCCCGTTAGTGTTTCAAATCCAATTGGGGGTTCCGCCCATCTATCTATGATTTGTATGGATTTGAGGATTTCTATCTTGACCGTAGAATTCACATGTAATGCTTATGTTCTCGGGTTCATGGGATACGGGTTGATTTTGGGTATGGACTGGTTGTCCAGTTATGGAGTCATTCTCGATTGTGAGCATAGGGTGGTGAGGCTTATGACTCGCCTTGGCAATACCCTAGAGATTTCTTGCAACCCTATGGATCCCGTCATGTTATGTTATCTTGAATCCCTCGACTCGTCTATTGACAATCTTCAATCTGTGAGGGTGGTCCGAGAATATCATGATGTCTTTGATGAGGTGAGGGGGTTACCCCCTAAACGCGAGATAGAATTCCATATTTATCTTGTTGACAATGCCAAGCCAGTTTCATTGCCTGTTAGGCATATGGCCCCGCGAGAAAGAAGAGAGCTTAGCAAGCAAGTCAAGAAGTTGCTTGAGAAAAATTTCATTAGGCGAAGCATTTCTGAATGGGGTGCTCCTGTGGTATTCGCTACTAAGGCGGATGGTTCGCTTCGTCTATGTGTTGATTATCGTGAGTTAAACAAGCTGACAAAGAAGAATAGGCACCCGTTACCGAGGATCGATGATCTCTTTGACCAGCTTGTAGGTGCTTCTGTTTTCTCTCAACTCGATCTAGCCACCGGATTCCATCAGCTTAGAGTGGCTGAGGATAGTATTGACAAGACTGCGTTTAGGACTCCAGATGGATTCTTTGAATGGCTCGTCATGCCGTTCGGTTTGACTAATGCACCCGCATACTTCGTTGATTTGATGAGTAGGGTGTTTAGGGAGTTCTTTAACAAGTTTGTGGTTGTCTTCGTGGATGATATTCTGATCTTCTCTAAGGACGAGGAAGAGCATGCAACACACCTCAAGGAGGTTATGGATACGCTTAGAGCTCATCAGTTAAAAGCCAAGTTCTCCAAATGCCATTTTTGGAGAAGGGAAGTTCGGTTCCTTGGGCATATAGTTTCTAAGCAAGGCATAGCTGTGGATCCCGCTAAAGTAGTGGCGGTACAAGACTGGAAAGTTCCGAAGAATGCAACTGAAGTGATAATCTTTCTCGGCCTGGCAGGATTTTATAGGAAGTTCATTAAGGACTTCGCTAAGATTTCAGCCCCTCTTACTAAGTTAACGAAGAAGAACTTAGTCTTTGCATGGGACATTGAGTGTGAGCTTGCTTTTCAAAGGCTCAAGAAAGCCCTCACCACAGCTCCAGTTCTAGCATTACCCGATGGAGGGAAGTTGTTTACCGTGTACACCGATGCATTTGGCACGGGCTTAGGCGCTGTCCTGATGCAAGAAAGGAGAGTGATATGCTTTGGGAGTAGGCAACTCAAAGTTCATGAGAAGAACTATCCCACTCATGATTTGGAGTTGGCGGCGATCGTCTTTGCACTCAAATCTTGGCGCCATTATCTTCTAGGTGAAAGGTTTGAGTTATATACTGATCACAAGTCGCTCAAGTACCTCTTCTCGCAGAAAGATTTGAATCTAAGGCAGCAGAGGTGGATGGAATTCTTGGCATCATATGACTTCGATATAGCTTATACCCCTGGCAAGGGTAATGTTGTGGCAGATGCGCTAAGTAGAAAAAGGTTGACTTTGAGTCCCTTATTAGTTGAGATGAAGAGCCTAGAGTTCTTGGAAACCTTTGATTTTACACCTGCTGTTGAGTCGATGACTGGTTCGTTAGCATCCCTTGAGCTTAGACCCACACTACTTGATCAAGTTGGGGCTTCACAGAGGGAAGACCCGCAGATAGTCGAGATCATGGACAAGTTGATTCGTGGTGAGACGTCAAGTCACCTCGCTAGATATACTATTGATTACAAGGGGTGGCTAAGGCGTGATGGAAGACTTTGTGTCCCACAAGTGGGAGACTTAGTAAATAAAGTTCTTGAGGAGGCGCATCACTCGAGGATGACCATACATCCCGGAGGGGATAAGATGTACCGGGATATGAAGCGTATTTTCTTTTGGGATGGGATGAAAAAGGATGTTGCAGAGTTTGTTTCTAGATGCATTGTTTGCCAACAAGTAAAGGCCGAGTCGAAGAAGCCCGGTGGGCTACTGCATCCATTGGAGGTCCCGCAATGGAAGTGGGAAAGTATCTCTATGGATTTTGTGGATGGATTGCCGAGATCCAAGGAAGGGGAATACTAGCATATGGGTCATAGTAGATAGACTCACAAAGAGCGCTCATTTCATTCCAGTGAAGAGCAAGAGGACCACATCATGGCTAGCATCTTTTTATCTTCGAGAGATAGTGCGATTGCATGGAGTTCCTTCTAGCATAGTTAGCGATCATGACCCAATATTCACTAGCCAATTTTGGAATAGTTAGCAAGAAGCGATGAGTACGCGATTGAATCTAAGTACAGCCTATCACCCACAGACGGATGGTCAGACCAAAAGGGTGAATAGGGTACTAGAAGATCTGTTGAGGCTATACATTCTTGACTTTGGTGGCACTTGGGAAGACCACCTTCCTCTCGTAGATTTTGCTTATAATAACAGCTACCAAGCAAGCATAGGGATGGCACCATTCGAAGCTTTGTATGGGAGGCCGTGCAAGTCACCAACATGTTGGTGGGAGACGACGGATAAGCTTATACTTGGGCCCGACATGATAAGGGACACAGCCGAGAAACTTGAGTTGATTCGAAGGCGGATGAAAACGGCCCAAGACAGACAGAAATCCTATGCAGACAAACGAAGGACAGACTTAGAGTTTGAAGTTGGAGATATGGTCTTTGTGAAGGTTTCTCCCTTGCGAAATGTGGTTCGTTTTGGAGCAGTTGGAAAGCTAGCACCAAGGTTCGTAGGACCCTTCCCTATCATCGAGAAGATTGGGCAAATGGCTTATAGAGTGGAATTGCCCGAGAAGCTGGCTGGAGTGCACAATGTCTTTCATGTCTCGCATCTCCGAAAATGCCTACATGAATCAGCCGAAGTAGTTGAGCCTAGCATTATTGAAGACGTGGAGGTAGAGAAAGAGGCAACCCTGAGGCAAGCTCCGATTTGTATCTTGGGAACGAAGATCAAGAAGTTGAGAAATCGAGAAGTCAAGTTAGTAAAGGTTCAATGGAGTGAAGCCGATGAAGATGCAACTTGGGAAACCGAGGAGAAGATGCGTGGGCTTTATCAATTTCTTTTTTAGGGTACATTCTCAATCTCCTTTCCTAGTTAGCATATCTTTCTTATGCTATCCATGTTTATCTTGTTATTTCGTTAATCTTGTCATGAGAACCTTAGGTAGAAACCCTTTGGATGAAACATGTATTTGAAACATGTTATGCTTGATGGTTGCAAATGGTTGCAAGTGTTTGCAAGTGGTTACTCGTGGATGCATGATACACGTTAGGCACTAAGATCGGCTCACACACTTTCATATTGCATATGCATGAGTGTTTATGCTTATTCATGGATGAAACTTGTTATGCTATCACGTGGATGTCGCATATGAATGATTGTTATGTGCACTCATGTAGAGATTATAAATTACGTTAGGAATTTGCATACATTTGGACTCATTACACTAACATATTCTGCATTAAGGAGGTTTACTGAATCAGTAACCGCCTGATTTTCGCATTAGATAGGTGCATATACACACACTTTTGCATATGTTCATACAGCAATAGAAATCTTTTAAGTACAATGATTACTTGTGGATGATGTTTTGAGTAGATGGATGATGGATGGTAGGATACGTTCTTCTTAATTTGGCGATTTCGGGGACGAAATCCTTTAAGGTGGGGAGAATGTAACAACCCGAATTTTTAATAACATGTTAAAACAAGAAATCAGGGCAGAATTAAATCATAAGTTAAGAATCAATGGTAATGGGTTACGCCATTGCGTTCGTCTCGAAATTCTACTTGAAAACGAGTCCGAAATTTCGTAAATCGGAGTCCGTATGACCAAGTTATGGCCCATAGAAGATTTCAGAAAATTCAAAATTCAGCCCGAAACTCAAATTCAGCCCCAAACAGATTGGGCGGGAAAATTTCCCGCCCAGCCCCAGGTCGACTGGGGAGTCGACCTGCCCCAGCCCAGGTCGACTGCCCAGTCGACTTGGGTGTCGACCTGGGGGTCGACTTCCCTGGTCGGCCATGTTTGCCTGGTGCACCTGTTTGCTCCTTTGGGTCTGTTCAGTTGGCATGTGACGGGATTTGATGGTTCAGATCTAAACTAGAGTTAATCCTATGGCCTAAACTTGTCTCTACACCTATAAAAACACCCTAAGACCTAGCCTAAACCACCACAAATCATCCTAACAACTAAGTGCTGCCAAAATGCTCCTAAATCATGGCCTCCATCTTCACTATTGAGAGCTTGAGAGTTCTAAACTAAAGCTAAGGCAAAGGAGCAATCTTTCTCCATCAAATCAAAGGAGTTATTTATATTCTCAAGGCTTCTAGTGTTGCTACATCATTCCTAGAGCTTCTCTAACGTCTCTATCTTGTTCTATTTTGTTCTAGTTCTCATAGCCACGATTTGTAAGCCCCACTCTACTCTTAGATTTAAACTATGAAATTAATATGAACATGTAGCAAGTTGAAATGGGATTTTTTGTGCAATACTTGACTTGGGTCTATCATTGTATGCATAGATCCATGGACGACTCTTTTGATCTATGATTGTGGAACTATCATGAACCTAGTACCATTCATCTTGATTTTTGGGTAGAAAGCTATGAGCTTTATTTGGGGATTATGCATAATGCAACATAGAACCCCTCATAACCTTGATGTTAACTTGCCTATGATGTTGAGCTACATGTTAGTCACAAGTTTATCACTCTATGTCAACTATTACCATGTTATCACCTTATTTGCTAAGTTTGATGTCATACATGTTTTGAGGCCAATAATCCTATATGCTAGTTGTGATGAACACCTTTGCCTCAAATATCATCATGTTTAACTTATGACCAACTTTACCACCTTATGCCCATCTTTGTCATATTGTTATGTTCCCCTTCTTGATCTATTTGTATTGATGCGAATTTACGTGCGATGGGAATACGTTATGGGTAGTTAAGAGAACTTGAAATGACATGAAAAACATGACTTGAAATGTGACATGAAAATTGATTATGCTTGAAAAACTTGAATGTGGTCATGACATGTAGAAAACCATAAAGTGGCCAACTCGAGGTTGGGTTGAGTTTGTAGCGTAAATCTGCCCGGAACCGCCCGGCAAATCCAGTGGCTACAAACAATAGGATCCAATGTGAGTAGTTGGTCATATCGCGCTTGAAACCCGAGGTCAGACTAGGTTGTGGTATAAATCTGCCCGGACCCGCCCGGCACATCCAGTAACCACAACAAAGTCTAATGTGAGAGGTTGGGCGCATTAAGTTAATTAATGCCACATGATAGGGTTAAGTCACGAACCACTTGGATACACTTAACCAACTTGATACATGATTGGATAGGGTTAACCACACTTAACCCGTTAGAAACCCTAGTTACGTGGTCCTTTTCAGCAGTAACCCTCTTATATGTATCACGATACCCTAGGGACTAGGCTAGGGTGGGGCACGATTACTGGGTTGATTGTAAGCGACCAGAAAGACGGCTGAGTAGGTGCGCCAGTGTAGGTTCAGGCGGGCTATGGTCGTGCACATAGTCCGGAGTTGAAAAAAACAGACATGGGCACCAGTAGGTTTAGAATGTGCGTGCTCGATTTGTGTCAGTGGTTGGCACCCTAGTGCTTGATACACCCTAGGGTGGACCTAGCACAGTTGACTACATTCCGTGATTGGGCCGTATGACACCGACACTCGACGAGTTAGGCTTATAGGGAGCCGATCGACTAGATCGTATAGTTGGACCTTGACTTGGGTCATCTCATGATATTGGGCCAAGGGATCATTTCTTGTTTATACTTGACATAGGTCAGAATACTAGTACTATTGGTGCAAAAAACTAAACCTTGTATATGCGATGCCACACTTGATCTACCTTGTTATCTATTTATCATGCCAGTTAGTTACCATCTTTATGTTTCATCTCAGTTTCTCATGTTTAGTTAACTTCATTAGTTTTTATACTAATAGTAGGTAGGACTTACTAGTCTTTATGACTGACCCTTTTTCTTTCGCCTCTTTTCTTCCGTTCCCCCCCCCCCCCCCCCAGGTTCTCAGGGAGGGAACACCAGTGCTTAGCTTGGACATTTGGCTTGCTTTCTTGACAGCTCATGTACGGTTTGGACTTGAGCTTGCTATGGCTTCACCACATCTATTTTGGGGATAGTTTACTTTATGTTATTTTCAGTTTATGTTTCTAGACTTGTGGTAGTTGGAAAATGATGACTAAGTATTTTGATGTAAGGGACTTTGGTTTTGAAATGGTTAACTATGGTTTTTAAATTTCTACCGCTGCTTTACTTAGTTATTTATCTATGTTCTATCTTGTGATATCTCTGTGCATGTTTACCTAGACAACACCCCTCCAAAGCTAGTGTAGTCACTCGTGAGTGACCCTGGCGGAGGTGGGGTGTTACAACCTTAATATGGTTTGAATGATATTCAAAGTAAGTTTAAATAATGAATTTTAAAGAATTTATCTTTGATAAAATTAATGGGAACCTTTCCCAAAGGTTACGAATATTTAAATAAAAGAATATTCAGAATTGGAATGAGGCATATGTTGTGTTTTTACAGCACTTGTTTATTATATACGCGAGTTATTCGGAAAGGTCGGGTCTATACCCATTCTGAATAACTGATTCGATGATATGTCGAAGATGAAGACGGTGGTCGAAGACCGGAGGTCTTCACATCGTTTGGATGATTACTGATGTCTTGATTGGGCTACACACCCAAGACAAGGTAATAAGTGGTGATCGTCCAGACGTACTTGGAAATCGACTGGATGTGCGAGGACCTCTCTCCTATATTGGACACGGGACGAGGAATTGCCTCCAGTTTTGTTCCGACCCAGAACGAACTTATAAATGGATGTGTGTATGACATTGGATTTTATTCTATGTTGATTGATCTCTATTAAATATATATCTGTTTGGTGGCGGAGAATTTATTCTCTTGCTTAACGACCTTCTCTGAGACGTACGAGCTTAGAGGTTATATATCGATAGACATCAGTCGCATGGTGTAAATTTCCTGTGTGGCATGCTGAGATGCAAATGATCAAGGCTTCTGCTGAAAAGCAGAGTCTTGTGGTTGATGGTCAAAGCATAGCTTTAATATAGCGCCGCTTTGTGTATAGCGTTAATTCGCGAGCCTCACATCTCGGTATGAGTCAAAAAGGGATAAGGGAAAACAGTGAGTGCATGACGTTTCTTTCTAGCTATGGGTGGTGTCGGGGTTTCGCAAGCCCAGACATTTTTATATTTTTACCTATGTTGTTGTTGGAATGTGAGACGCCTCGGATATATCTGTAACACCCCGTAATTCTGTTAATATTAATATTCACAAATTAAAGAATAACTAATCTTAGACGTGAGAATTGTGGGAAACGGGTTGTGTCATTGTGTTCATCTCGGAATTCTGGTTGAAATCGAGTCCGAGTTTGCGTGATTTGGACTTCATATGAAGGAGATATGGCCATCGGAAGTTTCAGAAAATTCAAAATTCAAAATTCGAAGTCAAACAGGCCAGGCGGGAAATTTCCCGCCCAGCACCCCAGGTCGACTAGGGAGTCGACTGGGCAGTCGACACCCCCAGGACCAGGTCGACTGCTCAGTCGACTTGGGTGTCGACCTGGTCAAGTCGGCCAGGTTTTGGCAGAGCCCAACCTTGAGCTGCTGATGTGTCTTTAGGGCTGAGTTGGCTAATTTAATAGTTCAGGTTAGTTCTGAGTTGATCTGACGGTCTAAATAAATCCTAAACTCTATATATACCTAGGTGGTCTCTCACTCTAAAATCACATGAAAAATAGAATAGCCATCGTCATGCCATTGCCATGGAACTCAGTGTAACCGCCGCCAACTAAGAAGGAAGAAAGCTAATCAAAAATCTAATTCTACTCAACTCTAAAGCAAATCAAGACTCTCTTTCTTTTCTAATTGTGAGTATGATGATCTTAATAAGATTATTAGCAAACTAATTAGATTAAGATGTGATATGGATCATAAGAAAATGATGTGAATTGTCATATATGTTGTTGTAAACCATATGCAATCGTGTATGTTGTAAATCCTATGTTATGTGATGATGATATCCTATATGTTGTAAATCATGCTATGATGATATTATATATGTTGCAAGTTTCTATGCTAAGTTGCGATGTTACAAAGCCATGATGTTATTATGTTGTAGTTAGCTTATGAATCATGATGTTGATTATATATATTTGGGCTATGATGATTCACATGATAAATCACATGTACCTATGCAAGTTTAGATTTATTAGTATGTATAATCTCACATATTGTATGACATCTATTTAGATCTAGAATTATACCGTCTATTTAGATCTAGAATTATGCTATGACATGTGTGAGTTCTATGTGTTAGATGCTAGTTCACACCATCATTATGTTGCATAAACCACATACGCAAGTTTATACATGAACTTAGGTTATGATCATATTATGTAAGTTGTGACATTTAACCAAACAAGTTGACACCTTTAGATCCATGACATGTGTAGTTTTATGCAAGTTTCACTCCTATTATGATTAGATCTATTTTATTTGTCTATATGTTGTGATAATTTATCTTTGTGCTATGAGTTAGACTATTCGAGTCTAACGTATACTTTGCGTTGAATAAGCGAACGTATAACGTGGGGTAGGGGTAATATTAAGGATTTAATATTAAGAAATTGGGGTGCAATTGATATGGTTTTGCATACCGTAAGTGGATGGCCATAATTGAGTCAATTATGGACATCATTAAAATTGGAATTAATTAATGATTTGAATAGGGATATATTTAAAACTGGGGTAAAAGATTATAAGTAATAATCAATGCTTAGGACACGAGGTTGGACTCGTTTGTGACGTAAACCTGCCCGGACTCGACCGGCAAATCCAGTAGTCACAAATGTCAGCCCAATGTGAGAGGTCCTAGGCCCAAATTAAAGCATAACAGTTGTAAAGACACGAGGTTAGACTCTTTTATGGTGTAAGACTGCCCGGACCCGCCCGGCAAATCCATCTGCTATAAATGCCAGTCTAATGTGAGAGGTCTTTATAAGGTTATGGCCTTAATGATTTAAGAAATACTTAACCAGATAAACATGTGAGGTGGGACATGGAGGTTAAGTAGGTGCCTTGGGTGGCATGAGGAATCTAGTGGGTGCCTTTAGTGGCATTTGAAATACGATTAGTAAGACTTAACCAAACACACATGTAAATGAACATGACTAAGAAGAGGGTTAAGTGGGATATACTAGTGGGGACAAGCTTAGGTGGATAGCTTGTGGTAAGTAATTGGGGGCCCATTTCAACTAGTAACCCAAACGTATCTTTGTGGGCTCGACCCAAGTCGAGGACGGGACACGCATACTGGGCTTGACTATAAGAGGCCAAACGGGTTAGCGGTGGCAACGCAAGTCCAACGGGTTTCATATGCGTGTGTGGACCCGAACTGGTAGGTAAGATGTTGTTGCATCGTGTAGGTATAAGTCGTGCATTCTTTAGCTGTATCGGGTTGCCACTTTAGGGGAGTGATACACCCCACTGTGGGACCAGCACGGGTATCTACGAGTAGGGAGCCGATCAAAAGTGGGTAGTGGGATACACCTAGCGGAGATAGGGGCAGGCGGCACCTATGTAGTCAGCTAGGGGTACACGAAGTTATTTATAAAATTTCTAAGTGAAGCAAGTGGGATCAACCTTTAGGGTGACTGGTGTGGTGCAGTGTAGTAATTATTCGTTAGTATTAGGTGTGCCTTTAACGTTATCTTTATCTGCTCTTCCATACCCAATAGTTCATAGACATTTCCTTGTTTTCCAGCTTATGCCTTAGTCTAGTTATTTTGATAATAGTATTGTTAGAATTATCATACTCGCCAGACTTTATGTCTTACCCCTTCTATTTCTATCTTTTTCCCCCTCCAGGTCCTCAGGGTGGGCCCAGCTCTAGTGGAGCTTGATTGGATTACTTTATCTCTCTTTTGGAAAGCTTAGACCGTTGAAGTAAAGTCCAGCTTGTTATCTTCTTTAATGGCTATTTATGTAATGGGATTATGCATTTTGTTTTATCAAGATGGATATTGTACTTGACTCTGATTTATGGTTTTATGATGTAACAAACATGTTTAATTTCCGCTGCAATGAAATAAAGTTTTAGATTTCCAAGTACTACTTATTATCTGTCTTGTTGTAATTTTTCTGTTCTATATTCACTTAAAACCTCCATGGAAGTTAATGCATTCCCTTTGTAAGTGACATTAATGGACGTGGGGTGTTACAATATCAGTCTCTACGGAGCCGATGGGTAGGTCTGATAGGACCGGAAAACGTGTGTTCAGGAATAACTAATCCACTAACGTAAGTGTGGACCGACACTGCAGGATCCAGGGGTTGCCCAAAGTGTGCAGTCCTGAGACATTTGCTGGAGTGTTTGGAAGCGGAAAGGAGTACATCCCTTGCCTGGACTCATGACGGAAATCCAATTTACAATATGTGACATTTCGGTTTTGATTGTAAAGCCTAGTGTTGGCTACATGATAGACGGTACACATGCCGCCTATGATTGATACATTTATATTTGAAGTTGTTTTATACACTCTGCACTTATAATAGTATCAAATGATTTGTTTTAAACGTACCGAGCATGTTTGGCTATTATAAGGGAAACCCTATCCTCCGGCTTGCGTTACATTGTGTGATGGGACCTGGGTCTTATAATAGCTTCATTTTTCCAAAAATCATTGCGTTGTTTATAACTTTATATGCACTGGTAGTCTCAGGTGGAAATCCGTTCCGATACGGCGTGGTCCCTTGATTTACTGTATTTTTAAAGTAAAATTTTAAATAACTGTTTTAGTTCTCACACCATTCACATGACTGACCTGGAGTTTATTGTTTTAACCTAAACTCTGGGTGCCCCTATTTTCCACACGGGTAGCTAGTGGTGTTGGTTTTGCAGATATTATATTCGCAGGATCTTGGTTTACAGCTGGAATGATATTCGGAAAGTTCTGTATCCATGTATCTCTTTCAGTTGTGTTTTGTATTATTTTCTACTGCATTGTAATTTGTAAATCTCTGACATTTATCAAATGTATATTATTTGTTCATACTTTGTATGTTCTTGTACTCTGATGTAAATTGTTGTAATAAGCAATGAAATGTTCTTCTGTTTGTGTTCTGATTTGTCGTGTTCTCAACTCAATCCGGGCTTTCCTTTACAGGGAAGTTCGGGTCGTTACAATAATACAAGATAAATTACATAGAATATATTATTTTATCTTTTACTAAATGATAAATATTAGCATGTTTATTTTTTACATGGAATATCTTATTTTATTTCAGATTTAAAATTGATAATTGCATCTATCTTTTACTAAAAGATAAAAGATAAGTTACATAGACTATCTTGTTTTATTTTTAACTAAATGGTAAATATTAACATGTTTATTTTTTACATAGAATAACTTATTTTATTTTAGATTTAAAAAAGATAATTGCATCTATCTTTTACTAAAAGATAAAAGATAAGTTACATAGAATATCTTATTTTATTTCAGATTTAGTAGAATAAAAGATAAGTTACATAGAATATCTTATTTTATCTTTTATTAAATGATAAATATTAACATGTTTATTTTTTACATAGAATATCCTATTTTATTTAAGATTTAAAAAAGATAAAACTGAACTAATTGTTTTTTGCTTCCATTTTGTGCATGTGTGATGATTTAACCTAATATTAAACTCTTTGATTAATTATACATGGTTTTTACGTTATTTTATTCAACTACTTAAGAAGAAAAGTGCATTTATATTTGTTGTTTGTTATTCATTAAAAAAGATAAGTGCATTTATCTTTGCTTTGTTATTATTCACATTTATCTAAGTTAAACTATACTTACTAAAGATAAAAACATATATATTTTAATCTTTAACAACACCAATCTATTTGCTTAAGTTGCAAAACAGGTTCATATGTTCATTATACAGCCATGCTCATGGTTTCTGAAAAAGATAAATGTACTTAACAAATGATAAATGTGTGTATTGGTTTATTTCCCTCAATAAATTCATTTTACAATAAGGGGTGAGTGTTTGTTGAATAATTGAATAGATTGTTTAAATCCAATGTGTTTTATTGATTGTTCTTTGAATATTTTTAGTTGAATACTCGAATAATTGGGTATTTTGTATTGTTGCTCAGATGTTTCTAATTATTTTTTGTTATATGCAATTTTTTAAGTTTAATTGTTATTTAGTATGCACAGTTTTTAGTTTTTTGAAAATTACCTCATATTTTTTTTCTACCTTATAACATTTATTTTCTGCTTCCATTTTGTTGACGTGTGAGATTAATTGTCAGTTTTTGTTGGCATATGGACTAATTGGAAATTTTTATGATGACTTGTGCTTACACAAATAAAAAGATAAAAACATTTATCTTTTTCTTTATATTAGATAATTGTTTTAAACATCAGTTCAATTACAAGCATCATTGTCATACTTTATTTCCATTACAGTTCAGTTCATGCATTCAGTGTCTCTTTGTTATTTTTGTCATACTTCATTTCCATTACAGTTCAGTTCATCCATTCTCAAATTTATCTTTTTTTCAGTCTGGACAAAATGATACCGGAAGTAGGAGGTATAAATTGTTGATGTGAATCACAACCACACATAGATAACTAAAGCACATACCAAGTACAAGCAAAAACTAATAAACTTCAAATAAACACAATGCTTCAAAACAACATTATTTCAATACACACAGCTTCAAAGGTGTGTAAAAATAAGCAGCAAGAAATTGCAAATAAGAAAATATTAACACAAAATCAATTGCATGAAAACTTAACACATAAACAATACACTCCGTCAATGGCAATACATTAGTACAAAAGATGACAAACTAAAGTAATATATCATACAACTATTCACTTTTAAATTACACAATTTGTTTAGGCACTAATGCTCAAAACCAAATCCATATAACACATGAAAAGATTGTAAATTTCAACAATCTGCGCTCACATTACAGCCAGCCACTTCACCTTCTGGAGCCATTTCCATCAGCGAGGCCACAAGCTTTTGATTTGATCTCTGATTTTTGATAGCTTTGACTGGTCTTCGAGTTTCAATTTTAAAGCTGCATAAAATAAGAATTTTATTGTGTATTTTCAAAGCTTGCACATGTAATGTCATTCAAGTTGTAGACAAGTTAGAAGTATAAATTCTTTTATCATTTTATTGTGTATTTAGCAAAAATAGCATAGATCAACAACTAAGAATTCAAAAAATGTATATAATATAAAAGATAAGTTCTTTTATCTTTTTTTATTTTGTTTAAAATAAAAGTATAGTCTATGCAATGAAGCTGCTGATATGTATTGGCTGTACAATACAATAGAACATAAGAAAGATACATAAATTTATCTTTTCGGCGACATTTGCTATTTATACATTCATATTTCTCACCACTCGTATCATATACAACAGGTATCATGGCATGCCTTTACGACTTTATAAAATAACAAGTGAAATAGTAAACTAACAGAACAATTGTAATCATTTTAAATCTAAAAAAATAGATGCAATTATCTTTTTTAAATCTGAAATAAAATAAGATATTCAAGGTAACTTATCTTTTATCTTTTAATAAAAGATAGATGCAATTATATTTTTAAAATCTGAAATAAAATAAGATATTTTACTAAATATTTAAAAATTGTTAATTACAAAAATGCAATTTTGTAATCAAAAGTTCTGTTTTATCATTAATATTGCATATTTGCAACTAACAACTAACACATGACATGTATATTCAATTATCTTTTTTAAATCTGAAGTTCGGTTTTGAAAAGATAGATGCAACTATCT